>PVIC010000385.1:0-127864 GCA_004025085.1 Thryonomys swinderianus
CTCAGATTGATAAATTTGATTTTCCAAGTATTTTCCACAAAAGGACAGTGGATAAGTCCAAAGATTTGTTCAAAAATGCCCAAACAAGTGTCCCCTCAGACAGTCCCTGCAACTCCAGTCATAACTAATCCATGGGGAGAAGAAGCACATTTCAGTCCATGGGAATCCAAGTTGGGGCTTAGGAAAAGAAATTCTTCTTGGACTAGTGACAGCAAGCAAAGGCTCACAATTTCTGCTCCATGGTAATCTGTCACATTTTGTTCTGATGTGTTATAATAAAACCTAAGTTTAACATCATGCCAGAAGTGCTGTGGCCCCCAGTCATCTTGAGGTGGTCCCATTAAAAGATTCTGAGAATTGAAAAGGTCAAAGAACCAGTGACAAAATTCTTCTCCTAGGCGATGAAAATCAACTTTTTCAGCTTTTTTATCTTCTTTTGCCTGCTGTTGAAAGAGTTGAAAATCCTTTTTCTTTGTAACTTGCTCTGGCATTAGCTTCATTTTGAGCTTTGATGGTTTGTCCCAGTAATCTTTTGCATGCTGAATAAGACTGTTTTTCAGGAGTTGGAGATAAAACAATCCCTTCTGTTGCCAAGTACTTAAATATGATTTCTTGGTGGCTTTTTTTACGCCTCAGAAGTTCTTCCACACTTTGACTATACACTAATATTGCTCGAATAGTATCTTGGTGGTCCTCAGGCTGAACCAGACGGTTGGTGATGGTGTCGCACAGGGCCATGATCTCGTCATTGTTGAGTAGGCCGAGGAGCCTATGGCAGCCTTCCATCTCTGTCTGACTGAGCCCCGACATCTCGACCGCTGGGAAAGGGGGGAGAGGACCACGCCAATAAAGTTGCAAGGCCCACTGGGCCAGCTGTGCCCTGGCAACTGACACCGGACGTACCTTTCCGGTCGTTCGCGGTCCAAGGGCCCCCAGTATTCCAGACCCCTAAGTGGAAGTGACCTCCCAGGTCAGTGAGGAAAAGCTGTGCTTCCGACATGTGGTTCTGGGCTGTTTTGGAGCAAAGTTCCGCACACTTCACTTAAGAGGAGAACGTTGGCCTTCCACAGAAAGCGAGTTACAAAAAGAATCCCCGAACTCATCAAGCATCCCTCCTCCTCCAATCGGTGTACTGGAGGGTGCACAGTTGCAGGTGGGTGGAAAGAGGGAGGAGGCCCAGCCAGGGTTTTTGTACTCTTTATCAAGTTGAGGAAGTTCTCTTTCTATTCCTGATTTGCTAAGAGCTTTTATAATAATTAATGTTAGGTTTTGTCATGCTTTTTCTGCATTTCTTGATTGTATGATTTTCCCTTTAGCCTTCTGTTGTAATGGACTATATTAATTTTTAAAGTTTGCTTTTGAAAAATGCTTACTCAAATATGTTTGTGTATATAATGA
The DNA here is from genome assembly GCA_004025085.1 of Thryonomys swinderianus. Classification (NCBI taxonomy): domain Eukaryota; kingdom Metazoa; phylum Chordata; class Mammalia; order Rodentia; family Thryonomyidae; genus Thryonomys; species Thryonomys swinderianus. Next base: position 1,399 of record PVIC010000385.1, read on the forward strand.
TTACATTTGCCATGAGGAGTTGGTACATAATTTAGTACATTGTAAAATTCTTTTACATCTCCTCACTTTCTCATCTAGTTTTTCAGTGTTTGAATCAGCTTTCCATACCTGGAATAAATATCACTTGGTCATTACATATAATTCACTTTACATAGTGAAAGATTTGAACTGCTAATAATTTGGTGAGATTTTTCTGTAAGTTCATGTGAGAAATTGGTCTGCAGTTTTCCTTTATTATAATATCCTTGTCTGGTTTGGTATTAGGGTGATGCTGGCCTCAGAGTATGAGAAAGTATTCATTCTGCTTCTGATATTCTAGAAGAGATTATGATGAAGTGGTATTGTAAATGTTTGGTAGAACTGATTAATGTAACTATCTTGGTCTGGCATTTTATTTTTTGGAAGACTGAATATTTTATTCAGTTTCTTTAATAAATATAGGCCTACTTGGGTCATGTTTTTCTGTTTTGGTATTTGTGTTGTTCAAAGAATTTACCCATTTTTTTCCTTTTAACCTATTATTTGCAATTTTATGTAGAAAAGAAAAAAATTCTTGTGATAATTCTGTTGTTCTAACAAACGTTTTGCTACTTAAATCATAAATTTAGTATAGCTAAAGGCAAGCAAGCATATTAATCAAAATACATCCAATGCCTTTCCTGCCATATGAAGGATCTACTCAGTATTTTCTATCCGTGGCCTACAGAATAATAATTCTGCATATGGTTTATCAAGCACTATCCTAAGTGCTTGGCAAGTGCTAACTCTTTCACCACTGCTACCCTCCTCACCAGGTAGGGCAGCTAATACTGCCACTTAGATCAAGTAACCAAGACACAGAGGGATCAAGTAGTTTGTCTAGGGCCACACAGCACATAGTGGGAACACTGTTTACATATCTTACTTAACCATGTGCACCCAGCTCTAAAAACAGACTCAGAAAAACATCATACCTCACCTAGGACAGTGGACCTTTTTTTTTTTTTTTTCAATTTTTGTATTTTTTTACGACAGTACACTTTAAGCCCTGAGACCCCTTTCAGAAACATTTTTCCATTTGGACCCAACATATAACTAAGCCATTTTGCTACAGTGTTGAAAAACTAGGAGATCTTCACAGTTCTGTGGAATTAACTCTAGGATTAAGCCCCCAAAAATTTAGTCCCTTCCTCTCAATCAAGATGCCTATCAATAAATAAAATCAGTATAGAACCAGCAAGTATTAAATATCTCTAAGGCCTGCTTCAAAGATTTACAAATCACTCCACTGTATGGTGTTCATAAATGAGAAATGCATCCAGCTATGCTATATATAAGAAGACTCAAGATTATTCCTAAGTCTCCAATAAAATTTGGTCCCCAAAACTGTTCTGTGCTCACAATGCAGCAGCAGATTGTGCCAGCAAGATGGGATGGCTCAACATTGGCAGAGTGGGACTGTGGCGTGTTTCCCCATGTGCTGAGCAGCAGCGTCCGTCGGTCGGGGCTCACAGTCGGTCAAAAGCGGGGCCTCAGAGGCTGGTGGCCCACACTCATCTTATGGTGCTGCACGCAGCTGGATCCTTTCCTCATCTGCACTATGGGGCCTTAAATTCATAGACGAAGCTGTGCATGTTACCGATGGTGGTGAAGGACTGGCCGCAGACAGTGCCTCTCGCCGGAGTGCACCAGCATGTGGCCAAGCTCAGCGACTTCCTGCAGATGCTGCACAAGTGGTCGGCTCCTCCAGTGTCCATGTTGTGCTGGCGGATGTGCATAGTCAGCTGGTGCTGGGTAGTGCAAATCTTTTCACACAGTGGGCAGTTGTAGGAAGACTTCTCCTCTTTTGTTTCCTGGTTCCTTCTGCCAATCCGATTTGGTCCTGGAGGCTTTGAAGGGGACTTGATCCCCTGGCCCCCCCCATTCTGTGCCACGTTCCCTACATTCATTATGCTGACATCATGGTGTTGATGGAAGACAGGTCGGAGACTTCCAAGCCAACGGGCAAACTTGACGACATTGGGGGCAGGGGTTTACACTTCTAGGAAGCCTCTGCCATAGAACTCCATTTTCTGCCCCAAGTGACAGATTTCAAAATCTCGTCCAGCTAGTGCTATCATCCATACGTGGTAGGAATGACTCTGTTGATGTTTTTCTTCCTCTGGTATTACTCGTCATGAGGAGCTGACCCCAACTGGGCCCAAACGTAGGCAGAGTCACACCTCAAAGCCAACGCTTCCGGACCACAGCATCGCAGTAACGGCCTGGTGGGGCACTGGGCTCCTAGGCATGATGCGGTGAGGACTGGTGGGCCAGATAAGTAGACACATCACATGTTGCCGAATTTACCCATTTTTAGTAATTGCATTAAACTAATGATCATAAAATTAACTCAATTTCGTTGATTTTTTTCACAGAATCATTTGGTAGTCACATCAGTTTTCTATCATTTTCAATTCCTTTGATTTCCATTGAAATTTTTATTATTTCTTCTTGCTTTCAGTTTATATTGCTCTTTCTTACATTTCCTATGGTAGAAGCTTCAACTAAGTGTCCTTTCTTCTATAAGAGCTACATTATCTGTTTATCCAAAATTTTTATTTTTATTTTTTTTTGAGACAGGATCTCGCTTTGTAGTTTAGGCTGACCCTGATCTCACTATGTAGCCCAGGCAAGCCGCCACGAACTCAGCAATCCTCCTGTCTCTGCCTCCTGAGTGCTGGGATGACAGGCGTGAGCCACCACACCCGGCACTGTGATATGTGGTATTGATGGCTTGTGGGCGTGAGTCACCATGCCCAGCATTGTATGTGGTTACTGGGGATCAAACTCAGGACCTTGCATTTGCTAGGCAGGCGCCAGAACCACTGAGCTAAATCTCCAGCCCCAAAATTTTGATTTTGATTTAAAAATATTTTAACACATCTCTTGAGGCTTCTGGGACTTGTGAGTTACTTACAAGAAGAATTACCAGAATCTGAACATTTTCCAGCTGTTTCTGTTATTGATGTCTAGTGCAATTCCATTGTTTTATACTTCTTAAGATTTCTAGTCTTTTAAATTTGTTAAGGTGTATTTTATGGCCCAAAATGTAACCTGTCTTGGTTAATGTTTCATATGAGCCTGAGATAAACGTGTTTTCTCCTATTTGGGGATTAAGTATTCTTCTTGATTCATTTAGCTCCAATTGATTGATGGTGCTGTTCATTCAGTTCACCTACATTTTCACTGATTTTTCTGCCTGCTGGATCTGTCCACTAATGATAGACCTATAATGAAGGCTTCAACTCAGCTTCAATAATGACTTCACTATTTTTCCAAGTTTTTGCTTTGCTTTGCACATGTGCACATGCCTGTGAGTTTTACTGGAGCTCAAACTCAGCACCTTGCAGATAACAGGTAAGAGCTCTACTATTAAGCTAAATTTCCAACCTTTTAAAATTTTATTTTGAGATAAATTCTCTCCAAATTACCCAGGCTGCCCTCAAATTTGTAATCCTCTTGTTTTAGTCTCCCCAATTTTGGAGATTACTAGTGTGTACTACCACGCCTGGCTCTTTGCTTCTTTTTAATATTTTCCTTTCCCATCATTTCTGTTTTAAACTGAACACTTTATATGGATCCATTTTTTCTTTTATCTTAGCCTATCAAATATGCTTCTTTTAAAAATTATTTTAGTGATTGTTTTAGAGTTTTTAGTGTATGTTAGCAGAAATCTATGTCCATTTTTAAATAGTATTATACTGTTTTACAAGTATCACAGGTAATTTATAACAAAGTATACCCAATTCTCCCATTGCATCCTTTATAACATTGCTTGTCGTTCACATTTAACTTAACCGTATTTTTATTCATACAGTATCTATTGTGTTATTTTAAACAAGCATCAATTCAATAAAAAATTTAAAAAATACAAGGTTCTCTTTTGCCTTCATTTACTCCTCACTGACAATACTTATGTGGATACAAGTTTCTGACTTTATCAGTTTGATTCTGAGGAATTTCTTTTAAGATGTCTTGCAGTGCAAGTCTACCAGAGACAAATCTCAATGTCTGAGTAAAAATTTATTTCATCACTTTTGAAGAAACAACTTAAGGGGTTTTTATTCAATATTTTAAATATTTTACCTCAATCTCTTCTTTCTTGTATGGCTTTTGAATATAATTTCAATAGGATTCTTATCCTTGTCCTTTTTGGCAAGGAAGCCAGGTATGATGGCACAGGGCTGTAATCCTAGCACTCAGAAGACAGAGGCAAGAAGATTTCTACGAGTTTGAGGCCAGCCTTGGTTGCACAGTGAGTTCAAGGCCAGCCTGAGCTACATAGAAAGACTGTCTCAAAAACAACAAAAACCTTTTTTGCAAAGAAGTCCCCCACACATACACACTTATTTTAAAATTTTCTCTGACTTTAATAGTCCACAGTCTGAGTATAATATTCCTAGATGTATCTTTTTGGTATTTATCTTTCTTGGGGTATCTTAACTTCCTGAATCCATACTTGGTGTCTGCACTTTTGCATGTTGACCATTTTTTCCACTGTAGCCCTTAGCAAAGCGATCAATAATTTTAAATTTCCAGCCTGATAATTCCAAATATCTACCATATCTGAATCTGTTTCAGATACTTGTTTTGTCCCTTCAGAGTATGTTTTATTCTTTCTTGCTTGCTTTTAACCTGCCTTGTAACTTTTTGATACTCAAGCCTGTGTATTTAGCAATAAGAACTAAGATAAATAGACCTGTAGTGGTTTTATGTTTGACCAAGAGTTAGTCTATATTTGCTACTTGCTCCAGCTGTGTCAAGAGCTTCAATTTCCTGTATTGTCCTGGTTTTTCTCTCCTTTGTTATCTTTGAGTTGCCCTGGAAACCCCTTCTGAATTAAAGTCTGTATGGTGCAGCTTTCTTAGTTATAACCCTCTGTTTTAATTTTGGAGCTGTGTTGATGTGAAGGGGAGGTACTGGTGAGGACAAGCTTCTATATTCTTATGTCCCTTTTGAGAGGGAGGGTCTCTTTTGGTGAGCCAAACTCCCCAGGGCGTGTTTTCAAAATAATTTCTTCTTTTTTTTGTTTTTGTTTTTGAAACAGGGTCTCGCTTTGTAGTTCAGCCTGGCTCTGAGCTCACTATGTAGCCCAGGCAAGCCTGGAACTCAGCAGTCCTCCTCCCTCTGCCTCCCGAGTGCTGGGATTACAGGCGTGAGCCACCACACCTGGCACTGTGGTATGTGGCATTGATTGTTGGTGGGCATGAGTCACCACACCCAGAATTTATGTGGTTACTGGGTACAGATCAGCCACCCCAAGTTTAAAGACCCAATTCAAAAATGGGCATCTGAAATGAACAGACACTTCTCAGAGGCAGAAGTCAAAACAGCCAAGAAGCATATGAAGAAATGTTCAACATCACTGGTCGTTTGAGAGATGCAAATGAAAACAACACTGAGATTTCATCTCACTCCACAAAGAATGGCCGCTATCACAAAATCAACCAACAATAAATGCTGGCGTGGCTGTGGGGAGAAAGGAACCCTTCTCCACTGTTGGTGGGATTGCAGACTTGTGCAACCCCATTGTGGAGATCGTGTGGAGATTTCTTAGAAAACTAGGACTAGGGGTCCCATTTGACCCTGCTATCCCCCTGCTAGGAATATACCCAAAAGAATTTTTAAAATCACATTGGAAAGACAGATGTACACCCTTGTTCATAGCAGCTCAGTTCGTGATAGCTCAATCTTGGAAACAACCCAAATGCCCATCAACTGGAGACTGGATAAAGAAGATGTGTTTTTTATATATAATGGAGTATTAGTCTGCCATAAAGAATGACAAGACCAATTCATTTATGTGCAAATGGAGACACCTGGAGGATATACTAACAAGTGAAATAAATAGATCACAGATAGGCAAATACCGGATCTTCTCTTTGATATGAACACCTGTAGATGCAAATGAGCTCTAGAAAGTATGACAGTTTTTGTAGAATGGGAAATTTCCATAGGAAATTTGGTGTGGGAATGTAATGAGGGGAAGGAATAAATATGATTCAGAAAGAAAATAAAAGAGTATGTATAAAGGGGGTAGGGAGGTGTGGGTGGGTGGGGATATGGGTAAAAATGAGAATTAACTTGTGTCATATACTGGTACAAATTCCCCAATGTTATATGTGATTGTGAGATGTATATAATTTGTACCAATAAAGAATTCAATTAAAAATAAATAAAATAATTTCTTAACTTGTCTGTCGTTTTCCCTTCCCTTCTCTTCTCTTGTAACTGTTTTGTCTTTCCCCTGTGAGATATAAAGGTCCTAAAGCTGTTTCATTTGAGGGCAGCCCTTTGTTGCATAAAACAGTACTCTGGACTTATTTCTAGATGAGTTGTTTTCTCCTCCTTTTATCAGAATTATGTGAGAATATTTTTTAGATATTTACTATGAGAAAGTGATGAGACCCAGTGTGAAATGCCCCAAGAATGGGCCCCTGTTTTTTTCAAAAGTCTCAAATTAGTCCACACTCAGCAGTTTATAAATACAGTTTATAAATACAGTTTAAATGTTTATACAGTTTGCACAGTTACTGTGTCCAATATGTCCAACATGTCCTGTTATTGTTAAGCTGCAACTCTGTGTGTTTGCCTGTCTCTCTGGCTTTCAGGGCAGCAGTTTGCTCTGTGACCTCAGTTCTCCAAGGGATGTGAAAAGGCTTGTTGATTCTCAGTTTATTCAGCTTTTTCCTCATTATGAGGATGAAATGATTTCCAAGCTCCTTTCGGAAACTGGAAGTGACCCCAAAATGAATTTTTCATCAGTCTAAGTAGAATAAAATAAAGGCAGGATTTTACATGAAGGGAAAAGTTAGGTTTTAAATAGTAGGTACCCAACTCATCACCAGATCGGAAGTTCCTCAAGAGTAGGAATGGTTTCAGTGTGTCTGACACTGTGCTTGCTTCTAAATGAATGAAATCAAGGAAGGAAATTGCTTCCTCTTGGAAGAACTGCTAGCTGTAACTGTCAATCCCAAGCTTCCAATACTGTCTTCCCTTCTCATGAGGAAGATGTTCTGGCGTTATTATGAGGACTTGTGAGGAGATACCAGTGGCAGCCACCCAAAGCCTCTGATGCCAACCTGGCTAAGAGATTCAAAAGCAATGTATTTACTTATGTGTGATAGCCAAGAACAAATTCATATCAATAATAATAATCATCTATTTTCATTAAAAATTAAATTACTGCCTGTCATAGATTCTGAGATGCACCTACTTTCTTATTTTATTTTTCATCATTCCTCTTGTAACATCTGAATCATGATGTGTGTTGTCTTCAACAGTATCTCATGGCTTAATCACCACCATCCTTTTCCCACCCACATCCTTAGGAATACATTTGAAGAAGCTTTCAAAATCAAGACTATTGTAGAGCAAAAAACACAGAAAATTCTTACCTATTTATCAAAGTAGCATGTATATTTCAAAAACCAAGTAGCTTTGCTTTCATTGTGAAAACAGCTTCCTTCTCCCAAGATTGCTTTAATAACCTGTACTCAGGGACAATTATTTTCAACTCATTTAGCTATTATTTCTGCTACTTTGCCTCCGTATTTCCAAATGACACAAATAAACAGCTTTTTCTTAAGAGAAAAAAATAAACAGCTTTTAAATTCTCAACTTGGATACATTTGGATAATCTATTTTGCTCTCTCAGAATACCCCTTTAAATATATAACATCACATCATTCTCCTAATTTGTCTTTATATTATTTGAGCCCCCCCCCAACTAAGTTAATAATTTGCTTGCAGCATTACATATTGGCTGGGTATGATGAAGTATGCCTGTGAACCCAGCTCTTGGGAGGCTGAGGCAGGAGAATTGCCATGAGTTAATTCAAGGCCAGCCTGGGCTACATAGCAAATTCAAGACCAGCCTGAACTACATAGCAAGAACCTGTCTAAAAAGAAAGAAAAAAACGCATTACAATTTTAGTTTCATTTAGTCAGTGTTTACATTTTAGGAGACCATGAAAACACTGTGACAGCCTTGCTTAGTTGTACTTTTCTCTTTATTGTCCAACTTTTTGTTTTCCCAAACATTAATGAAGTTTTTGTTTATTTGCTCAGTTATCTATGTTCTTATCACAGGTCCTCCACACTGTATGAGTTTTTCATTACTGCCATAACAAATCACTACAAACTTGGTGGCTTAATACAACACCTGTTTCTGTTTTCTGGTTTTTTTTATTTATATGTTTTTTAAAAATTTTGTACTGGGGATTGAACCCTGGAACTCAAATATACTAGGCAATTCCTACACTACTGAGTTATAATCCCAGCCCCAATGCCCATTTCTTAGCTCACAGTTCCATGGATGAGTAGACTGAGTACAGTGTAAATCATCTGGGATCCTCTGCTTAGAGTCTCACAACCATAAAATCTAGGTGTCAGCTGAGCTGCCTTCTTCTCCGGAGATCTAGAGTTGAATCCACTTCCAAGCTCAAGAAGATTGTCACTTGAATCGCAGTTCTTCCAGCCAGTTCCTTCATGGCTATAGTCCAGGTGCTGTTCTTCACTTTTGGAGGCTGCCCGCATTCCTTTTGCTATTTGCCATCTGTTCCTTCCTCCAGCAATAGTGGCCCAGAAATCTCCACAATGTCGCCTTCTATGTCATCTTTCCTTCTCTCTCTTCCCAGCTTGATAAAGTTCTCTGCTTTAAGGGTCCATGTGATTATGCTGTTGACTTCATTGGATTCAGCCTGTCAAGATCATCCAGGGTAATTCCTCTATTTTAAGGTCTGTTCTTCAGTGATATCTGCAGAATCCCCTTTGGCATGTAACACATCATATTCACAGGTGCCAGGATTAGAGCATGGACATCTTTAGGTGACCACTCTCCGTACCACACACTGTCTCCCCATTACCATAGTTCATTCTACAAATACTGAGGCCTGGTACTGTTCTAGGTCTTGAGGCTACATCATTTGATAAGACAATAAAAACCCTCCCATTTACATTCCTGTGGAAGTTTTTCAAAATCGTTTTTCAATGCATTTAAATTAGTCTTTTTAAAAATCAAGTTCAAATTGCTGGGCGTGTTGGCTTACGCCTGTAATCCTAGCACTCAGGAGGCAGAGGCAGGAGGATTGCTGAGTTCGAGGCTTGCCTGGGCTACATAGTGAGCTCAGGGCCAGTCTGAACTACACAGCAAGACCCTGTCTCAAAAAAAAAAAAAATCAAGTTCAAGTTATCAAAGAAATCTTTCAGGAGTAATATATTTAGCCTGCTTGCACCTTCCTTTGAATGACCTTTAAACTGATGGTTGGATCTAGAGGCCTGATTTAGGGTCCAGTTTGGTTTTGGCAAGAGGATTTTTTTTTTTTTTTTGAGACAGGGTCTCGCTTTGTAGTTCAGGCTGGCCCTCAGCTCACTACGTAGCCCAGGCAAGCCTTGAACTCAGCAGTCCTCCTGTCTCTGCCTCCCGAGTGCTGGGATTACAGGCATGAGCCACCACGTCTGGCACTGTGGTATGTGGTATTGATTGTTGGTGAGAGTGAGTCTCCACGCCCAGCATTGTATGTGGTTACCGGGGATTGAACTCAGGACCTTGCGCGTGCGAGGCGGCGCCGGAACCACTGAGCTAACCCTCTGGCCCCTGGCAAGAGGATTTTTGTAGGTGGGAATATGTACCTACTTTTGCTTCATCTCAGGGGACTCAGGATGTCTTAACAGTTTCCCAGTGATCTCTCTTGATTTCAGTTCTGTGTGTGTGTGTGTGTGTAAATTATTCTCGAACTTAAAATATTGAGAATGGTATTTGACTCTAGAATGGTATTCTAATTTTTCTTTCTTGCTTCTGTCTTTCATCTTTTTTTTCCCATGGGTCTACTTTCCGAAAATTATTTTCTAACCCGTGCTCAGTCGAGGTTATGTGCACAATACAGAAACAGAAATTACTCTGGGTACAGTAGGCAGAAATGGATAAAATGCTGGGAGTTGTGTGTTTGCAAACTCATAATGAGGGGTGGATTTGCAGATATTGGGAGAACACATTCTGAAGTCAGAGTTCTGCCTCTTTCAAGGTTGTCACCATAATTGCCTGACACGTGAGAAGCTGGTGATTGAGCAATGGGTTAGGGAGACTGGATATTTCAATGTTGCTTAAAAGTGAAGTTCAGAGAGTGGGTAAGGATGTGGGTAAAAATGAGAATTAGCTTGTGTCATATACTGGTGCAAATTCCCCAATGTTGTGTGTGATTGTGAGCTGTATATAAAATGTACCAATAAAGAATTCAATTTTAAAAAAAAGTAAAGTTCAGAGACATAAGGACTGTTATTTGACTCCAGTGAGAAGTAGAAATTGCCAGGCAGACCATACATGTCTTTGATATCCACCCAATCAATTTTTGCTTTTCATTTAAATGGAATGAAATAAGACTCAGAGAACTCTATAAAAGTAATCAGAAGCAGCTCCTATACCTTTCACTAACTTTGCTAAGTAAGGGTAGGCTATGTAAAGGAAGCCACAGTTCTACACTCACTGAATTGACTTTTGGCCACATAATCCCCTTACTCTCATATAAACGAGATCACTGGAAAGGTAGGTATTATTCATGCCTAAAAAGGATTCTGAATATTCATTTCAGTTTCATGATAACTGGACCAGAAAAAAGTTTCACAGTGTGTCTGTGCTCCACACATTTCTACCTGCAGAGAAAGTGGCAAGATAGTGTCATGCTCCAATACTTCTTGCTTTGGAAAGTTCACAGAACTACCCGCCTCCAGGCTCCTTCCAAGTACCAGCTGGGAGAAAGAACCATTAATTTATCAGGTGTTTGTGTGTGTATTTTAAGACTGATATTTTTTAGCGTTTAATTTTAAGAAAACACCTGCTGTATTCATTTAAATAATACATTTTTATGACGCACTGATGTATGAATATATTTTTATTGTAAGAAAACTAAAACACTACATTAAAAAGTCCTCTGTGATCATGACGCTGGTGCCATTTCCTCCCCAGAAGTAAGTGTGGATCAGTTATACAGCTGCGTGTATTAGTCATGGTAGGTGATGTTATACTGCAGTAACAAACATCCTCCAAAATCTCAGTCTTTTATGATAACAAGGATTTATATATGGATCCCTCATATGTTTGTCATGAGTTGGCTTCCGCCGAATCTCCTGATATGGGTTAAAGAAGCAGCTAGACATCCTGTTCTCAGGGCAGAGGGAAAAGAAAGAATGGTGTGACCTCTTAAAGCCTCTGGTAGGGATTCTCACACATCCCAGTCACTCACGTTCCCTTGGCTGATCCAACGGCCCTGCCTGCTCACTGTGGGGTGAGGATGTGTATTGCTTACACTAGGAGCGACAGCAACAAGTTTCCCATATTTCTATGGAGTATAAAAACCATGGAAATAGAAATGCCATTTTTATGGTCCTTTTTTATGGTTCTGATTCTAATTGCTTCATGCAAAAATGCGCTTTGGAGGTCTTTCTATACAAATAAGCCCATGTTTGAAACAGTTGCATAAATGCAGATTATTAGTAAATATAGTTTACTGAGCTCTTTCCCTATCAGAAGGCAAACATCCTTGTGCTTGCCCTTCGTGTGTGTATGCGAGTGTCTCTGGAGTGGGTATACAGATAAGGACTTGCTGACAAATAGCTCTCCAAAGGAGCTGTGCCACTTTCCCTGCATACCCTAAGGTGACATGCTCGCCAGGAGAGTTTGAAGGAGTGTGAAGGAGGACTAGAAAACAGACTGATGCATTGTACTCCAGGACTCATAAGCTAAGCATTTTTTCATATTTTTTGGGTGATTTGTATTTCCTCTTCACCCTCTCTTCCTCCTTCCCTCTCCCTCTCCCTCTCTCTTTTAGTTTTTTGAGGCAGGGTCTCACTTGTACTTCAGGCTGGCCCTGAACTCACGATGTAGCACAGGCAAGCCTCCAACTCACAGTAGTCCTCCTGCTTCTGCCTCCCTACTGCTGGGATTACAGGTGTGAGCCATCACTTGCAGCACTGTTGTACATGGTACTGGGGATTGAACTGGAGACCTTGTGCTTGCCAGGCAGACATCAGAACCACTGAGCTAAATCCTAAGCCCCTGTATTTCCTCTTCTGTAAGTAAATATACTTTACCTTCTTTTGTAAAAAAAAAAAAAAAGTTGTCATCCCAGGCATAGGAGTTCATGTCTTAGCCTCAACTGTGCATGAGGCTGAGCCAGGAAGATTGCTCGAGCCCAGGAGTTTTAGGCCTGCTTTAATATAGTCAAACCCTGTCTAAAGAAAAGAAAGATGCTATTTTTTTAATGAACTGGACATTTTTTTTGTAAATGTCACCTCCAAGTATATCACTTGTCTCATAACATTGTTTTATCAAAAGAAGGCTTAAAAATTGTGACATAATAATTTAATCAACATTTTTCTAGTTTTTGCCTTTTGTCTTGTTTAAGGCAGGCCTTTCCCGTTCACAGGGAATCAGTATATTCTCATACATTTTTTCTAATATTTTCAATCTTATATTTTAATCCACCTAGGATTTACATTTTGAAATGGTACAATCAAATTAATTCACTTGCTCAAATGAGTAGCAATTTGTCATAGTTGCATTTGTTGGATGGTTTGTTATTTTCCTACTATGTGAAACAATATTTTAATATATAATAAATCTGATAAGTTTACTTCTAGATTCTTATTTTATAGACATATTTATAAATTCTAGCACTATTTTAGTTCCTGGAAATATGTTACATGCTGATTCTTATCAAGCAAGTTTTTTTTTTTGAGACAGGGTCTCGCTTTGTAGTTCAGGCTGGCTCTGAGCTCACTATGTAGCCCAGGCAAGCCTCAAACTCAGCAATCCTCCAGCCTCTGCCTCCCGAGCGCTGGGATTATAGGCATGAGCCTCCACGCCTGGCAATCAAGCAAGTTTTTATTCTTGTCTTTTCAGAGTTCTGTTGCTATACCTGCAAAAATATTCTTCTATGAATTTTGGAATCAGCTTACAAACTCATTAAAATTCCTGTATTATTTTATTGGAATTGCATTGTATTTACATATTCATTTAGAATGAGTTGATTTCTATTTGGCATTATGACTTTCTCCTCTAGGAAGGTAATATACAGAGTACGTCATGACTCACAGTAAATATTTATAGTTTTCTTCATAAAGGTCTGGGACATTTTCAATACATAAACCCCTAGGTAGTTTTAATATCTTTGTTATTATTTAATGTATATTTTGTCCTATGACTTCTACAATTTGTCCAAATTGCTAAGTTTTCTTGTTAGTTGCATTATGATTAGTTGGTTGGTATGGGATCTAAGAATTTTTTTTTTTTGAGACAGGGTCTTGCTTTGTAGTCCATGGTAGCCCTGAGCTCACTATGTAGCCCAGGCAAACCTCGAACTCAGCAATCCTCCTGTCTCTGCCTCCCAGTGCTGGGATTACAGGCGTGAGCCACCACGCCTGGCTCTAAGAACTTTTTTAAACCCACCCACTCATTTTCTTACTTCTTATCCCCACTATATGAGGGCACAGCAAAGAGGCAGACAGTCAGAAGCCAGGAATTGTCATTACCAAATCCTGGCCATGCCAGCACCTTGGTGTTGGACTGTGAAAAGGTAAATTGCTATTGTTTATGCAAAAACAAATTTTTTTGAATCTTATAGTAATCCAGTTTTAATCTTTTCTTTCTGAGCTTTGTATCTTTTCTTCCCCGAGATACTTTTTTAAAAACAAAACAATATTGCTGGGCATGGTGGCCCATGCCCGTAATCCCAGCACTCAGGAGATGGAGGCAGGAGGATTGCTGAGTTCGAGGCTTGCCTGGGCTACATAGTGAGCTCAGGGCCAGCCTGAACTACAAAGCGAGACCCTGTCTCAAAAAAAAAAAAAAGAAAGAAAGAAAAAAGAAAAAAAAAACAATATTTTCCAGACTCCCTTGCAGCTAAGGTTCAAGTTCTGCCACTTATCCTTTGGGCTCACTGAAGATAGGGATGGAGAAGTGAGCAATGTCAGGAAGCAGCAATTTATGAGAGAAGGAAGAGTTTTGAAAATCATGGTCATCAGAGTAGTGTTCTGGGAAGAAATGCTGATATCCAGTCCTATTATTATCCATTCCAGGGGTGGATGGTAGCAGCAGTGGTGTTTTCCCTTGGGCTGATTGTGATACAGAACTGCTCCTAACCATGATGTTCTTGTTCTATTAATAGCAACATCAAGAGGAAGCCCACCTCCCTTCTAATAATCATTATAAGGATATGGATTGTCAGCTGTAGGATGCTTCATCTATTGAAGTAGATTCATCCAGGTTATACATTGTTACAGTTCCCCTCTCCTATAAAAGTTAGTGACAGGAAGTTTGCAGTTGATTTGATGGTTCATGTGATGAAGTCATTTGAGGCTTTTAATCTTGTTACTTCATTTGAATAAGCTTCTGTTTCCAAACTCACCTCATAGCCAAAAATGGCTACAATAACTCCTGTCATTATAATTGCTCCCACAGCAGAAAGAAGGAAGATGACACTGGGGGGACAGGTGGAGATATTGGGTCAACCCTCATTTCTCTTCAGGAAGTTTTGGAATCTGTTGTGTGATTATCTGATTTACTTCCTAGTGATCAGAAATCAGGTATATGGCCATACATGGTTGTAAGGGAGATTAGGAAGTGTGACATTGGTTCTTGCAGTAGGAAGATGTACTGAACCACAAGGGAAATGATGTCTAAATACTGTTCAAAGTCTAGATTGTTTAGAAATCCTTCCCTGGCAGTAGAGTTGGTCTGACTTTCTAAGAAGAGAGTCCCTGTCCTCTGAGCTCCATGACACTTCCCTCTGGGATATGCTTCCTTGCCCATTGTCCTTATGGCCTTATATAGTAGGCATTTGTGGGAGCTTGCAGGTTTTGTACCCATTTCTTGATAGTTTGGGAACCCTAATGTTTTCTGTGGCTTTTTATAAGAAAGAAAAGCATCTATTAGGAGACATTTGTAACATCTATCACGGATGCTAAGGGAGGTGCCTGGCCCAGGCTTTGCCATCTAAATGTACATGAGTCTCATAAGGGTTAGGATCTGAAGACATTTCTTAAGGAAAAATTGTATAAAGTCAAAATTACTCTTGATACATTCAGAAACTATCCTCTATGACTTTATAAAACTATATCATTGTACAACAAGCCATCTCAAATTTTAGTGGCATAAAATAAAATCATATACTTCTGAGAATTTGCTGATCTAGGCTGGCTCAGAAGGGCTTAGTTGGGCTCACCTCTAAGCTACAGGCTGGTCAAGGAAGTGGCATGAGAGGAGTGAAATTTTTTCCCCTGGTATTGGGGATCAAACTCAGGACTTTCTGCTTGTGAGACAAGCACAAGAGTGAAACTTTTTTTTTTTTGAGACAGGGTCTCACTTTGTAGTTCAGGCTGGCCTTGAGCTCACTACGTAGCCCAGGCAAGCCTTGAACTCAGCAATCCTCCTGTCTGCCTCCTGAGTGCTGGGATTACAGGCGTGAGCCACCACGCCCAGCACTGTGGTATGTGGTATTGATTGCTGGTGGGCTGGGCATGAGTCACCACACCCACCATTGTATGTGGTCACTGGGGATTGAACTCAGGACCTTGTGCTTGCAAGGCAGGCACCGGAACCACTGAGCTAAATCTCTGGCCCCGAGAGTGAAACATTTTAAAATGATTTATCACAAAATTATTTTTTAAATCACTCAGTCCATTTTTATCCAATTCTTTCTTATTTGAAGGTATCAAGTAATCCATCATCAACCACTAGCCTGTCCAGTTATTACTTCTATATTAATAGTTTGGAACCTATACATAACTCACATATTGTTTCTGTATAAGTTGACTAGAATTCATTGGTTATATTATGGTAGGATGGCAGGCATGGCCTAGATCATAGTTTCATTGGGTGGGTGGTGGGCAAAAACATTGGCTTTTTTTTTCCCAAGTAAAAGGGATTGAACTCAGGACCTTGCATTCACAAGGCAGGTGAGGAACCACTGAGATAAATTTCCAGCCCCAACACTGTTATTTTTTAGGTCTCCTCTTTCACAGCCCATTATTCTTGCCTTGTCTACCTACCTACCACCCATTTCCTTTGCAGTGAGTGATGGCTTGAGCAGCAGGGGATGTACGGTGGAGATGAAGGCTCTGGAGAGGATACTGAAGTTCATTGCCCAGACTTTCCACTCCCGGATGGAGGTCCCAAGTCCCCAGCTTCTGAGGACCTTGACTATCAATGGTTTTTAACCGAGTGTGTCTTGGGTATTTGCTCTAGGCTAAAGAGATCATCCTAACCCAATTTTATTCCCATTTCCTTGGGGCAGTCTTCATCCAATGACTGATGTAAATCAAGCCCAGCCTCTTTGTCATTGTAGCCCTGAACACTCCAGCTGTTGTGTAATGAGACTGTATTGTGGTTTGAATGGACAGCACTCTGCAATAGATTCCTTGCACACAAATCCCCATTTTGGAGTTTGATTTGTGGAGAAGTCAACCCAAAACAGATCTGATGTGCCTATCTATGTTGCTTAGATATTGTAAATTCATTATAAACCCCTGTGGACCGCAGGCCTTTAATTTGCAAAATGGCAAAAATAGTAGGATCAGCCTCTTGCAGTTACTATAAAGAGAAACATCTGTGTGAAACACGTAGCCCCATATGTGGAATGTATTAGGTATCCCAAACAAGTGCTAACCTATTTATAGTTAGTTGGGTTTATAAAGCTGATAATATTAGAGCTAAGTGTGGTGGTACATGCCTGTAATCCGGGCATTCTGTCAGGCCGAGGCATAAGGATCACAAGTTCAAACCCAGCCTGGGCAACTTAGGCACTTAGACCTTACCACTAAATAAAAGCCTGGGGTTGTAGCTCAGAGTGAAGGCCTTTGGTTTAATCCCAAGTTCTGGTGCTGCCAAAAACAAACAAACAAAAAAATCTTAGTAGAATATTGAGAAGTCCTGAGCAGAGATTTGGGGTTTTTTTTTTTTCTTTCCTTTTTCTTTGCTTCTTTCCCGGATTTCTAGAAGTGAACGCCCCCTCGTGTCACTAGAGAAAATGGAGCTGTTATGATAACTAATTGCCAGAAGGTGACGCCAGTGGATAAGGCTGCAGGCCAGTCCTGGTCAGTAAATTTTCAGTTTCGCATCGTAATCTCATTGCATTCGCCATCAACCATTTTCCATCAACCATTCACCAAGCGAGAACTCCATCATTTCGTCTTTCCTCTCTTTTTAACAAACACTTAGTGACTATTTACATTAAGGAGTAGCTTTAAATCCCTTCTAAAACATGATAGTGACTAAGAAACACAAAAGGAACATAAAATTGCCCTTGCCGGCAAACTATTTTTGAGGTAAGAGCAAATCTTGCCACTGATTGATTTCTGGTTCTAGGTTAGTGCCAGCTCACCATCTCAAAGGAAGCTGCTTTACTAAAGCTGAAAGAGCGTAATTCTAGAGAAACTGAGTCAGGAAGGAAGGAAACAGCTCCTCCACAGGGCAGCCTAAGCACTTCCCAGAGAGAGTCTGCAGTTCTCCTTCCTGTGGTTATTGATCTCAAGGAAGGGCAGCTGGTCCCTGGACTGGTTAAAATTAATGAGCAGGAGAAAGAAGAAAAAAACCACAAAGGGCAATAAGAAAATGTGTTGAAGGACTTAGCAGGAAGGGTGATCTGGCCTGGATTGATTGTGGAGCTCTGGTTAGAGGTGACTTTGTGACAGGCCAGCAAGGCTGCCTGGCACAATGGAGCAATTATAAGATGTCCAGAAGGATCTCTCTCTCTCTCTTTTTCTCCCCCCCCCACTTTGTGTCTTCTCTTTCTCTCTGTGTGTCTCTCTCTCCTTCTTTCTCAACAACCATTCCGGTGCCTGAAATGCCACTATTAAAGTCTTTAAAATTAATATCACTAGAACTAAGGGCAGAGTTCCTATTTAGGGGTGTGTGAGTGTGAGATATTGTCTTGGAGAAAAGTCTACAGGTATACACATGGGTTGTTAGCCTGGGTCATTTTGAACAGAAAATTATGAAGTAAATTAGGGAGATGAATGGAGAATGGGAATAGAGAAGGAAAGGGGTAAGAAAAAAGAATGCTATTAAAAAGTGTGTCAGCAAAATCAACAGCCTTTTTCTACACAAATAACAGACTCACTGAAAGAGAAATTGGGGAGTCAATCCCTTTCACAATAGCACCCAGAGAAATGAAATATCTAGGAATCAACATAACAAAGGAAGTGAAAGACCTCTACTCTGAAAACTATAGGACTCTGAAAAACGAGATAGAAAAGGAGATCAGAAAGTGGGAAGATATCCCTTGTTCCTGGGTAGGAGAACCAACATCATCAAAATGGCTATACTCCCACAACTACTATACAGATTCAATGCAATTCCAATTGAAATTCTAACACTACACTTCACAGAGCTAGAGAAAATAATACAAAAATTCATCTGGAACCACAAGAAACCTAGAATAGCAAAAGCAATTCTAAGCAACCACGACATGGCAGGGGGTATTACAATCCCTGATTTAAAACTCTACTATAAAGCCACTGTGATAAAAACTGCATGATACTGGCAAAGTCACAGACCCGCGGACCAATGGAATAGATTAGAAGATCCAGACACAACCCCGGATACACTAAGCCACCTTATCTTTGACAAAGGAGCCAAACATCCCCAATAGAGGAAAGACAGCCTCTTTAACAAATGGTGTTGGAAAAACTGGGCTTTAACCTGCCAAAAATAAAGGTAGATCTATCTCTTTCACCATGAACAAAACTAAATTCACAATGGATTCGAGACTTAAACATTAAAGCAGAAACAATAAACCTGCTAGAAAACAGGTTAGGTAAAACTCTTGGAGACATTGGCTTAGGCAGAGACTTCATGAATAAAACCTCTATAGCACAAGAACTAGCAGAAAGAATCAACAAATGGGATCTCAACCTACTAAAAAGCTTCTGCACAACAAAAGAAATCACTGGCACCGCTAAAAGACAACCAACAACATGGGAAAAAGTCTTTACCAGCTGTTTGTCAGACAAAGGGCTATTATCTACAATATACAAGGAACTTAAACAAATCAGTCTCCCCAAGTTTAAAGACCCAATTAAAAAATGGGCATGTGAAATGAACAGACACTTCTCAGAGGTAGAAATCAAAGCAGCCAAGAAGCATATGAAGAAATGTTGAACATCACCGGTCATTCGAGAGATGCAAATGAAAACAACACTGAGATTCCATCTCACTCCACAAAGAATGGCCACTATTACAAAATCAACCAACGATAAATGCTGGTGACGCTGTGGGGAGAAAGGAACCCTTCTCCACTGCTGGTGGGACTGTAGACTTGTGCAACCATTGTGGAGATCTGTGTGGAGATTCCTCAGAAAACTAGGACTAGAGGTCCCGTTTGACCCTGCTATCCCCCTGCTAGGAATATACCCAAAGGAATTTTTAAAATCACATTGGAAAGACAGATGTACACCCTTGTTCATAGCAGCTCAGTTCGTGATAGCTCAATCTTGGAAACAACCCAAATGCCCATCAACTGGAGACTGGATAAAGAAGGTGTAGTTTCTTTTTAAAATGGAGTATTACTCTGCCATAAAGAATGACAAGATTGATTCATTTATGTGCAAATGGAGACACCTGGAGGACACACTAATAAATGAAATAAATAGAACACAGATATGCAAATACTGGATCTTTTCTTTGCTATAAGTACCTCTAGAGGTAAAGGAGCTCTAGAATGTATGATAGCTTTTATAGAATGGGAAATATCCAAAAGGAATTTGGTGTGGGAATGTAATGAGTGGAAGGAATAAATATAATTTGGAAAACATAAAAGAGTATGTATATGGGGGTGGGGAGGGGGTGGGTGGGCAGGGATGTGGGTAAAAATGAGAATTAACCTGTGTCACATATTGGTACAAATTCCCCAATGTTGTATGTGATTGTGAGCTGTGTATATAATGTACCAATAAAGTTTACTGAATAATGGGGAGAAAAAAGTGTGTCAGCAATTAACAGAATGTTTACTATTTGCTTTGATTTATGTAAATGTTACCCATGTTCATAAAGATATGCATGAAAGATATCCACCAAAACATCAACAGTTGTCATATGGTGATGAGATGTCAAAGCATTTTTTTTCCTTTATAACTTTGTATATTTTAAATTCTTTTATACAGAGGATTTAAATGGAGAAGTAGGAAAAACAAAACCAAGAAGACTTTTTTTATATACTGAGGATTGAACTCTGGACCTTGTACCACACCACTGAGCTAAATCCCTAGCTTCCTAAGAAAACTTCTGCAAACCAAATGGGAAAGGGAATAATAAAAGCTGAGACATTACTGTATAAGATTCAAGTTCTAGCCTCTCCATTTTCCAGCCATGAGACTGAATAAATTACTCAGTGTACCTAAGCTGGAGCATCTTCCTCTTCAGAAGCAGGAATGTAATGGGCAGCTTTTATTTCTGTCTGACCAGAATCCTTTCCTTATCATTTCCCACGGAGAATCAACCCATTTCATCTCTACCTCAGTCAGTCCATTTGGATGAGACCAACCTTGTATCCCGGGCAGATCTATGACAGGGGCCTAGATAACCCATTCACCCCAATGTCCTCCTTTGCCACAGTGATTGTTGTAGGGATGCATCCATAACTTGCCTGGAGAGTTAAATCTAAGGACTTTCTTGGAAATACTGTTGAAGAGAAGCCTCTCCTGTTAGGGTTCTGAGCTGGCGGGAATATAGGCTGGAGTTGCTGGTGGTCATTTCACCCTTGTGAGGAGACAGCACGGCTAACGCTGGAGCCAGCACACAAAAGGAGGATAACTGGGAGAAAAGGATGGGGCAGACTCAATGAGAGCACGTAAGCCCTCGATCCAATATATCTGAAGCTGTAGAACCCTTCTGGAAGGAGTAGAGCATACTGGTTAAAATAAACGGTACAATGCAGACCAGTCGGTTTCAAATCTTCATTTTGTCACTACAGTCAGGAAATAATAGAGGATGACTGAGATGACAGTAATAATAGAAGATGACAGTGAAGGGGTTTGTTGGAAGGATATGCAGCAGATCACTGGGGAACCATCATCTGAGGTTGAGCAGCCGGGAATGGCATTTACACTTACACCCACGTAACATACAGCAGAATTGGCCCGGGGACCTGTCAGCATCCAGTGCTGCCACAGGGCACACAGGCCTTCTGGAGATCAGTCTTCCCATTCGTTTGCAAAGCCAAGTCTCGGCAGAAGCAGCTGGTCAGCAGCTCCTGTTTGTGTCCTAGGAGCAAGAAGGCTGGGAAAGCGAGTGCCTGACACTTTCTGCCCCCTCCATGGAAACTAAACTTGGGGCTGGTGCTAATGAAATTGGCAACTCCCTTAAGCACAGGAAGAGGGTGCAGATGCTGTAAATGAAAAAAGAACGAGAGCGACCTGGATGATCACAGTAAACTTGTTGAAATCTCAGTACTCAAGTTTCCCCATCTGCAAAGTACAAATAATAGTAATTCTTTCAAGAGACCATTTAGAGGATTAAATGAACTAATAAATGTAGAATTCCTGGAACTATCCTGGCCACCTAACGGTTTAGTGAATGCTAGATCTTTGGCCTGGACCCATTTGGGAGTTAAATGCTCTACTGTTGCTTTTTTCCTATGTGTAACTGATGGTCCTGACTAACCTAAGAGCTAACTATGCCGCTCTGGATTGTCTTAAAGTTTGAACAAGGAAACAGATGTAAAGTTTCCAGTACATGGGAATCCTGCAGTAGTTGATACTTATTACTGAAATCAAAATCACCAACACCACCAGTGATTCTTCATAATTTTCTCTTACATTACTGCTAAGAGTTTGCTTTTGTCGTGGGTATTTGAAACAACAGCATAGGCCCTAGATTCTAGAGTCTACAAGGTCTTCTGTGCCTGCACAGAAGATCCGAGAACACTGAGGATGGGAAATGGGTGCACAGACAAACCCAGGAAGTATTTGTTGAATGAACTTATTCGACAGAGGTATTTACAAAGAGCTTATTTTCCAGGACCAAGAGCTTCACTCATTCTTCCAGCAGACTGGCAGGCCGTGGGGTCCGCAGGGATACACAAGGCCCCCGGCTCAAGACACTCTCACCTTGGTATGAAGCTCAGATGTCTACAGGATCCAGTTTGGTAGAAAAAAGGAGGGAAGTGTGTCAGCCATGAGAAAAGAAGTGGGTAAAAAAATTACTTGACATTCTTCTTTAATCCACTGTAAGAAAATAGTAGTACAGCCGGGCATGGTGGTTCACGCCTGTCATCCCAGCACTTGGGAGGCAGAGATAGGAGGATTGCTGAGTTCGAGGTTTGCCTGGGCTACATAGTGAGCTCAGCACTAGCCTGAACTACAAAGTGAGACCCTGTCTCAAAAAAAAAGAGAAAAAGAAAATAGTAGTACTGCAGGAGGTCATAGGTCGTAGTGGGGACTGGGGACAAATGGAAAACCATGCCTCTCCAAGGTGACCGCTGCTCTGGTGGTCATTCATTCTGGTTTTCAGTTCATCAAATTCTAGCTGTTTTGTTTTGAGAAATGAATGCAAAAAAAAAAAAAAAAGAATTCTAAACATCATGTGGACCCAAATGGTGCAAGCCAAGAAAAAAAAAGCCACGATTCTGTCTGAATTGTGGACTCGAGCCTGGGGGTCCAGAGTATAGCCGCTGGGAGAAACACATGGGCCTTTTCTGACTCTACTTGATAAATGCGGTGATAGAAAGAGCTGGTGGAGGTAAAGTCCTGGAGGAGGATTCTGCCAAGCCAAGAAGCCAGGGTCGGGGGCCAGGTGGAGGGCACAACAGGGGGATGGGCAAGGATCCCAGGGGGCTGAGAGGAGATGAGGCTAGGGAGAGCAGGGCCAGAGAGAGTGGCCTTGACTGTGTCATCAGTCTTTTCTTGTAGAAAAAAAGAAAGATGTTGCTTCTGTGTCCATAAGACAGCTATTTCCTGTCATAAAAAAGAAGGGCTTCTCACTTGAAAGTCGGCATCACAGTCTCTCCCCGAGTAAAGAAAATACATACTTTTGGCCATTGTCTGAACACCTTGGATTTACCAGCACAGAGAGCAACAAAATTTGCACAAGGTGAAATATTTCAGCTCTTCCTGAACCCCTCCCTATCTCTCTGTGCAGGGCCAAATCAAATGCAGTTATGATTCAGAAGTGGCCTACCGGGCCCCGAGCTGGAAGTCAGCAGCCAGTGCCAGCCTGGCCTTGCAGATGGATTCCTCCTGTGGCTCAGCGGTGCCCGGGCGGTAGGTTGGACGGTCTCCAAGAGTGTGAGGTCTGCTTCTCCGTCACGACTCAGGGCCCAGATCCCTGGCAGACAGTGGACCTGACGTCAGTGCGGGTGTGGGCCCTGTAGCCAGCACCTGCCGTGTGCCAGGCGCCACGCCAGGTCCCCGCCACGCACGATTCCACCTGATCCAAGTGGAGGTCCATGAAGTGGATCGTGTCACCCAACTTTGTAAACAAAACAGAAGCTAAGGAAGTGGAGTGATGGCAGCTTGTCCCGTGTGCCAAAGCTTGTAGGTGTCACTTCAAAGGCCACATTATTTGAATTAAAACATATAAAAATTTCATCAAGGTAGCTCACAGATCTGACAACATTAAGCAACACAGGAGAATTTTCTATGAAAAACAAATGCTCATCCCCATTTCCCAACTCGGGTCACACCCTAAGACCGCCTCTTTTAACCCTACTGATTTTCTTCTTAAATATAAACAGTAGGGCCATGCACTGAAGGTTTGTATCCCCTTCTGATGCCTAAGTTGAAATTTTGCTCCCAGGTGATGCTGTTCAGACGGGGCTGTGGGAAGGGAGCAGGTTGTGAAGGTGGAGCCCCCTGAAGAGGTCACAGCCTCATCGAGGAGCCCCGGAGAGACTCCTCATCCTCCCTCCACGTAAGAACACAGCCAGAGGCGCCATCTTTGGACCAGAAAGGGGGACATCACTGAACACAGGCTCTTCCGGTCTCCAGAACTGTGAGAAATAAATTTCTGTTCTTTATAAACCACATGGTCTATGGCATTTTTGTAATATCAGCCCAAATGCACTAGGACAAACAGATGTACAATACTTACTGACTACTCACTGTAAAGTGTGCATTCTGCTTTCTCTGCTTGGTATTTATGTACTTCTTTGTAGTTCTCATGTTTCTTTTCATAAATTCAGTAAACATAGCTCTAGTTTCTTATTCCTTCACATGAACAACACCTCTTGATATCCTACTTTCTAAGCTGCAGTTATCTTTCCTATCTGCTTCTGTTTTCCCCACCTTCTAACACCTCACTTTTATTTTTTAATGTGGTAGGGACTTCAAAGACTTCCTTTCAAGTTCTTGTTTTCTTTTGGACATCTGGAAGGTTAGGTTTCTCACCCCTTTAATTGAATGTAACCATTTGACTTATTCTGGCCAATGATCTCTAAGAAAAGTGATCTTTATTATTTCTAGGCTGTAGCATATAATGGCTGTTGTGATCCTCTACCGCAGAACACATGTGCATACACACACACACACACACACACACACACACGCACACACACATCTGTTAGTCTGAGTCCAGGACATCAGAACTGCCTGAAAATGCACAATCAGTGTGTCATAGGTGGACACATCCATCCTACACCTCTAAAACTTTGACTCGTTACTGTAGCAAAACCGATGGATGCGGTTAGCACTATGTTCTGTCCTACAACTACAACAAAAACTTCAGTGTCTTGTCCTCACTTTAAATAAAATAAACATATTACAAAAAAGACCAGCTTCTGTCCTGGCAAGGCTGAAAATGTTTTTATTTTACCCTTGTATTTGGATGGAAATAGAATTGTAGGTTAAAAAAAAAAAGTCTCTTGGGACTTTCAAAATCATGTACTGTTGGGGCCTGACTTTTGACTTGTACTTCATTTTGCAAACCTATGTTATGGATTGAAGATAATGATCTTTAATTCTACAGTGTCTAATCTGTTAATCCTATGTAGTGAGTCTTTTGCTATGTCTTCCATTTCTCTACCCACTATGTTGGGTATATAGTTTTTATATATGAAGCATATTGACAATACCTGCTTTATCATCTTGTTTGAAAATTCCATCAGCTCCATAGTTTCTGGGTCTATCTGTATTGACCAATTACTCCTATGTTTATATAGTCCTATTTTATTCTTTTTGCATGCCTACTCATTTTTATAGAATGCTGTTTTAGTTAAAGTGACGGTAACAATATACTGTAACTTATGTGACTTAAACAACAGACATTTATTTCTCATAGTTCTGGATACTTAGAGTCCAAGATCAGGATGTCAGAAATGGTGGGATTCTTTTTGAGGGTTCTATTTCTATCTTCCTCTCAAGATGAAGAGAAACACAGAGATGTCTTGTGTGTCTCTTCTTACAAAGGCACCTATCCCATCACATGGAATGTACCACGAATCCATGCATCTTTCACCCTCAAGAATTCTACGTGCACAGGAGGCAGAAGACTGGGCCTCACCTCCTAATTATTTCCCAAAGGCCCGTCTCTAATTACCTTGACATGGGAGTTGAAGTTGCAGCATGTGAATTTGGAGGAAGGCACAATTCAGAGCATAGCCCTGGACATTATAAATGTTATATTATTAGGAGCTGGATTTTGTTGTATTCCTCTAAAGAGTATTAAACTCTTTTGTATCATTTGGGGGCACAATCAGTATTATTTGGGCTCACTTTGGGATTCCTTTTAGCTTTTTACAAACAGGTTCAGAACACCCTTTAATTATATGTTGGAACCTAAAACCCAGTTATTAAGAGATGGTCTTGAGATGGTTAAAAACGTCCTTATGGAGGGGATTAGTACTCATAAGAGGATGTGATGAAACTAACAGGGCCATTTTTGTCCTTCCATCTCTTGCATTTTCATGAATTCACCTTTTATCATTTTTTGTGCCCTTGCCCTGGGAAGACATAGCAAGAAGCTGCCATTTTGGAAACAGCCCTTAGGGGAACCAAATCTTCCAGTTCCTTTATCTTGGACTTTCCACCCTCCAGAACCGTGAGAAAATAAATTTTTGTTCATTATAAATTACCCAGTCTCAGGTATTTTGTTACAGTAGAACAAATGGACTCCTCCACAACAAGAAATTCATCTAGTCTGACTTGGCGGTGGTATAGCAGTTGAGTAAAGGTCTAGGATCTAACTGTCTGTCCAAGTCCCATCTCTGTTTGTTTGTTTTGTTTTGTTTGAAACAGGGTCTCACTTTGTACTTCAGGCTGGCCCTGAGCTCACTATGTAGCTCAGGTAAGCCTTGAACTCAGCAATCCTCCTGCCTCTGCCTCCTGAGTGCTGGGATTACAGGCTTGAGCCACCACACCCAGCGCAAATCCCATCTCTGCCACTTCCAAGCTTTCCTTGGCTGAATAGTCTTCTGCTCCTTAGTTTTCTTCACTTGTAGAATGGGATGGTGAAGATATCATTTTTTACATCTTAAGGTTGTTTAGGGAGTTAATAAATTAATATTTGTAATATACTGAGGATACTGAATAGCACATAACAAGCATCATATAATTGCTTGATTAGAAATATACTCTTTTATTTCTCATTAAAGAAGTAACATAGGCACAACTAAACTCCCAGCATTTGAGATGCTTAGGCAAGAAGATTGTTAGTTTGAGGCTAGTTTGGGCAAGTTAGCAAGATCCTGTCTCAAAATAAAATTAAAAGGGCTATGAATGTAGGTCAGTGGTGGAGAGCACTTGCTTATCATGTGGGAGATCTAGGATTCAATCTTCAGTATAGAAGAAGAAGGAGAAAGAGGAGAAGGAAATAGGGAAGAGGGTGAAAAGGAGGAAGGACAGCCATCAGAAGGACATATGTACTGTAGACACTGAAGTTCACCAGGGTAAACCAGTGTGGCCTGCTGAAGCTCTCTGCTTCTCTTCTGAGATATCTTTTAGCTCGAACTTTCTAAATACAGTGCACTTACTGAAGCCCAGCACTCAGTCTTGCGGGTTTAGGAGACACAAAGCTTGCAGATGTGGTTGGATAAGATCCACAACAGAAACACATCTTTGTGGTATCATAGACCTCTATGAGGTCTCAGCATGACTGTGTGTTTAGAAATGCTCTTGGAGCAGTGAATAATTTTTTATATTTTTGGACAAAAATAACCACACGAAACTGGCCAGTCTTTGTGTTTTACAACTTAAGTAGCCAAGCCAACTTTCCTTTAACAAACATTTTATAACTTAAAAGTGTTATAAGTTTTATGGTTCATAGATTATGAATGAATACTGTGTACTCTTCTAGTTATATAGCTCAGAAAGCTAAATGTCTTCTCATTAAATATTATTACACCCAAGGAATCAAGAACTGGTTCTTTTTTTGTACACTTTTTACTTTTTAAACATGGCCAAATTTTACAATCTTAACTTCTTTTAAGTGTACAGCTCAGTGTTATGAAGTAATTTACATTTTTCCTGCTGTAACCATCCATCCAAAGATCTCTTTTCATCTCCAAAACTGAAATTCTACTTCCTATTAAATAATACCTCTCCATTCACTCTTCCTCATTTGACTATTTTATGAACCTCATATGAGTGGAATCCTAAAGTATTTGCCTTTTTGTAACTGGCTTATTTCACTTACAGCATGTGTCAGAATTTCTTCTTTTTAAGAGTGAGTAATATTTTGTTGTGTGTTTGTATCACATTTTATACTTTCATTCATCCTGCCCTGCACACTTACATTTTACCTTTGACCATTGTAAATAATGCTACTAGGAACCGGAGTATACAGAGTGCTCCTCAACATTCTTGCTTGAATTCTTTTGAGTATACAACCATAAGTGGAATTCTTGGATTATTTGGTAAGTCTGTTGTTAATTTTTGTTTTTTCTTTTTGAGACAGGGTCTCGCTTTGTAGTTCAGGTTGGCCCTGAGCTCACTCTGTAGCCCAGGCAAGCCTCGAACTCAGCAATCCTCCTGCCTCTGCCTCCCGAGTGCTGGGATTACAGGCGTGAGCCATCACACCCGGCATTGTATGTGGTTACTGGGGATCGAACTCAGGACCTTGCACTTGTGAGGCAGGCGCTGGAACCACTGAGCTAAATCTCCAGCCCAGTCTGTTGTAATTTTTTTTTTTTGAGGTGCTGCCATTCTGCTTTGCACAGTGGCTGTACCATTTTACATTAATGACAGTGGCCAAGGGTTCCAGTTCCTCCACATTGTCAGCTGCTCTTTATATGAGTTTGGGGTGATATGCCATTATAATTTTGATTTACATTGCCCTGAAGATTAGATTTTTCTTTAA
Organism: Thryonomys swinderianus; assembly: GCA_004025085.1. Lineage (NCBI taxonomy): Eukaryota > Metazoa > Chordata > Mammalia > Rodentia > Thryonomyidae > Thryonomys > Thryonomys swinderianus. Next base: position 29,699 of record PVIC010000385.1, read on the forward strand.
AATCAAGAAATAGCTTCCATGCAGGACAATGTCAGACCTTTTAAGTAAAGCTACATAAAACTGTACACATGGGGCCGGAGGGTTAGCTCAGTGGTTCCGGCGCCTGCCTCGCAAGCGCAAGGTCCTGAGTTCGATCCCCGGTAACCACATATAATGCTGGGTGTGGAGACACGCCCACCAATAATCAACACCGCATACCACAGTGCCTGACGTGGTGGCTCACGCCTGTCATCCCAGCACTCGGGAGGCAGAGACAGCAGGATTGCTGAGTTCGCGGCGGCTTGCCTGGGCACCATAGTGAGCTCAGGGCCAGCCTGAACTACAAAGCGAGACCCTGTCTCAAAAAAAAAGCAAAAAAACAAAAACAAAAACAAAACTGTACACATGTATGTACTTGTGAAGCCACGACCAGATCAATAGAAGGAACATTTCAGCACCCCAGAAGGATCCTTTATGCCCCCTTCTAGTCTGTGAGCCCACAGGGAATCATCACTTACAAGAACATGTATAGCTTTAATCTCCTCCATGACTTTTGTCACATCTGACCAGTTTCCAGCAATGCCCCTGGCATATTCTTTCATTAAAACCAAGGCAATGTTATCATCTTCCATAACCCTCTCTTCCTTACGTTTCTGAGGGCAATCTCAGTGCAGCATTCAAAATTTTCCAAGTCCTAATATTCTCCAGATCACTTTCCATCTCTTTACAACTCTTTTTATCAAATTCAGTTGTGACTTACACCCTGTAACCAAGATTTGTTCAGTTCTACACTGGTGAGAGGAGCTGATGTCTCCTATCAGAGGTAGAATTACTTTTACAGAGCCTTTGAGAGTGAGGTGGAAAATTGGAATGTCAGTGTATTCGCTGATAACAAGAAATAAAATTGGTAAGTGGACTGGAATAGTCTCATCAGCATGACCAACACATTCTTTGTGATGGCAGATCTAAGTGGAAAGTCAAATTACATGTGGAAGTGGCTCGGTGAGCATTTGATGGTCCAACACTACCGACGAGAGCCTATTAGATGTCAAACATTATGCTGGACACTTGGGTAGAGAAGAGTGAATTTAAAAAATGGGACTCCGTGTTCCTGGACTCTAAAATGCAGAACGAAGACAAACCCTGAATAGATCATCAGAAAACAAAACAAAATCCAAAACTGCACATTCCTGCTTTCCCTCTGAACTTATGCAGGCAACAGTTCAAAACTTTTGTAAAAAGGAATTCGTTAAGACAAGGTCAGCAGACTGTGTACTATGGTTCAAATTTAGCCTACTGCCCCACTTTATTGCAGCCTGCAAGCTAAGGAGTTTTATACCCTTAAATGGTTGTAAAAATAAAACCAAAACAATAATATTTTATTATTTAGCCTATGCTAAAGTATAGAGTTGAATAGATGCAGTGCAGACCATCAGGCATGCAAAACTGAAAAAGGTTTTGACTGTTAGGTCCTTTAAAGAAAAATATTCAGGGGTGTGGGTAAAAATGAGAATTGGCCTGTGTCACATATTGGTACAAATTCCCCAATGTTTTGAGTGATTGTGAGCTGTGTATATAATGTACCAATAAAGTTTACTGAATAATGCAAAAAAAGAAAGAAAAATGTTGCCAATCCCTGCTATAGATCAGCCCTATACCAGAGCACTTCTGCAGTGCTGGAAATGTTATGCACTGTTCAGAGTAAGGGTGCCTAGATTTCAAGACACCAAGCATAATGTAAGACAGGAGCCCCTCACTGCAAGCAGCAGGAGTAGTGAAAGCTTACACAGAAAGGCTGAGAGACCCTGTGAATCTCCTCTAATAAATCTCTCCCAACTTCAGTTTAGAATGTTGGCCCAGAACAGTCCTTGAATAGATACTGGGACTTCTGGGTCAAAAGATTACAAAAGGCTGGGATTGTTTTCTAACATAAGCTAAAAGTGTATTTTCTGAAGAATTCAAGAAATTTCAAAGGAAAGACTAAAGATCCTAACACTGAGGCTTCCCTGTTCCCTAGGCGCCCCCAAAGCACTGAGTTGGTGGGTCTCCGCTCTATACATGGCTTCCGAGAAACATTCTTCAGTGTGAGCTGGCAGCCAGGATTCAGAAAACCTGGAACAAAAGAGAAAGAAACCAAACAGATAAACAGACTCAGGTGAAGATGTATGGAAACACCCATTTTATTAAATTAGGAGGTCTATGAAGCTGGATGAGAAATATAGTCTTGTGTTTTACAGAGGTCAACTGAAATTTGCCTTTATTTTTATGAACATAAACAATAGATCACAGTAGCATTAGCAGCTCCTGTAATTTCATCACCGATAGAAATTGGTTATTTTCCTATTGCATTGCTGTTAAAGTTATTTCAGAATATTATTCATTCTCATCACAGCTTTGAAATTACACTTATTATTAGACATGCTGCTAAATCTTATAGAAGCATATATGTTACTCTATGATAGATGTGGTTTTAAAATATTTTGATAACAACATATACAAGTTGCTCCTCAACTTACAATGGGTTATAGCCTAATAAGTCCATCGTAAGTCAAAAATGTATTGAGGACACCAAACCTACTGAACATCACAACTTAGTAACATGGTGTACCATGGAGGCTCAGGTGTTTCTCCTCTGCTGCTTGGGAGCTGTGCTCTGCTGCCCTGCCTGGCATGGCTAGAATATTGAATCTCATATCACTAGACTGGAAAAAATTCAAAGCTCAAAATATAATTTCCATTGAATGCTCATCCTTTTCAACACCATCATAAAGTTAAATCATGGATTTGCATTATTTAAGGACCATGTGTAAATGATACCTTGTATAAGCCATGTACAGAATTTTATCCATTTAAAAATACTATGCTGAAAAAGTATGCTTAGACTCTGCCAGACTGCAAAGGAATCCATGGCATAAGACAGGTTAAAAACATCTGTAAGAATATTTTCTTTAGAGCTATCAGTGGATGGAAAATGCAGACAACAATCATAGGCAACTATGTGCCACATTTTAAATCTCACAGTGCCGGGAAGTGGCTATTATTATTTTGATAGCTTTTGTTAGGATTTTTGAAATGCATAATTTGTCACTTCAATAGGATATGTAGAAGGAGGAAAGATAAATAGATGTACTCAATTAGCCCTCTTGACCCAAAAGTCCAGCTTTCTTTGGCAAAAATAGTAAATGCACATAATAAACCAGTTAGAGAAATGCAAAAAAGGACAAAAACAGATCACTCACAATCCTACTACCTGTTTGGTGAATATTGTACTAGGCAGCCCTGTTTGCATATACATAAATATATATGCATAAATTTACATGAAGATAAACACACGGATGAAGATAAGGGAAAAATAATTTTAACCAAAATAGAATTAAACTATATCTTTATTTTGTTTTTAAATAATATCTTGTGTTTATGTTTCGTGACAACAATAAGAAGTGAGGCAAATAATTATTTTCACTGTACCAGTAGGAAACAGACTCAGAGAATCAATGCCTGACCATAATCACACACGGTGGGAACAGAATTCTCCTGACATTCTCTTCAGGGACATGGTCCCTGTGATGGGCACGTCTTTGAGTTTAGCTGGACAGAGCAGCCATGGCCCTCTCAGCAGCATTTACCTGAAACTTGTAGCCTTACATAGCTGGAAGTTTTGGTGATTTGGGGAGCTCCTAGCTCAAGGGCAAGGCAGTCCGTATGCAAGGGTTCAGCAGACATCTGTTGCCAAAAGAATTTTCAGTTCAACTGTGGCACCAAGAATAGGAATCTGGAGCTTCCTGATTTCCTTGCTTTACTTCCATTATGATCGTTTTGCAAAACAACTGGAGGCAGGAAGCCAATTCCCTTCTTTCTCCCCCAAATGTATCAACTCATCCCAAAGGGCCCATGTGAGAGGACAGAGAGCCATTCACACCAAGGTTGACCTGTTCATCCTGTCACCTCCCAGGAACTAGAGAAAGACGAGAAGATTCACATGCAAGTCCAAAGAGAGTGAGCTCCAGGTAGTCAGGGCTTTGGATTAGATCCAAAGTTGGACTAGCTACAGGAGAATCACTTGAGTTGATTACTGAAAGCAGTGATACCAAGGATTTACTACTGAAATAGAGGGTGCCAACTATCTCTACAAGTCAGAGTCATAGGGAAAGCTCTCACAGCCCCCAGGAGCAAAATGGCCCATTGAACCCCTCCACAGAAACACAAAAAAGTGCGCTAAAATCATCAAAATTGAAATTTATCAAAACTGGAAAACCACCAAAGGTTTCTGTTGATGCAGAAGCAAGAAAAATCCACTGAGGAACCTGTGTGTGGAAGCAAAGGCCAAGGTGGTATTGTAAACGGCCTTGGTCCAAGCTCAGAGCTAGCCGCAAAGGCTGAGGGAGGTGTGTTTGGTTTTATTGTTCGTTCGGTTTTTCCCTCTTGGTGTTTAAGGAAATTCCTATCAAAACACCAGCTGGGCATGAGCTAAGAGAACCCAGTCCCTATGAGTGACAAGGAATATATTCTTTATTCAAAATAACTTAGAAAAATCACTGAATAAATGCTGATAGCCTGCAATAGCCAAGCTTACCAAACTGTGGGGAAGGAAGAAAACCTGATTTCTAGAGTTAATACATTATAAAATTCAAATACCTAATCTTCAGCAGAAATATATTAAATCACCAGATAGACAAAAAACCAGGAAAGTGTGGTCCAGTCAAAGGAAACCTAGGTGTTGGACTTATGAGACTTTTTAGCCAAAGACTTCAAATCAGCTATCTCAAATGAGTTCAAACAGTTAAAGAAAACCATAAACAAAGAATTAAAAGATAAAACAAGAACAACAGATGGAACTACATAGAAACTGTGGGGCTGAGAGGTATAATAATTGACATGAAAAATCTAATGTCCAGGCCTCACTCATCTAATTATATCAACATAGCGGGGCCTTCAACAGCAGTATTTTCCAAAGCTCTGCCAGTGCTGAGAACTTCCACCCCAGAAGTTCTGTTTTAGGAGGTCCAGGGCTGTCAATCCCAACCATGGTGGCACGTTAGCATTACTTGAAGAGCTTCTCCCCAGACACTTTTAATGGGAATCTTTGAGGGTGGAAATTGGCATTTTGAACAAACTTCATTTACAATTCTGATGACCAAACAAGTCTAGAAGTGATGCTGTCCAAACTTCATATTGAAAAGTCATTTTATCAGACAATATATGAAGAGCACCAATATCTACTGAAAGTCACTTACCAACATTTGCTTTATTCTGAAGTTTGTTGATGATGATGCTGTTAATATTGGATTAATTTACTATTTCATTTCAGGCTAACTTTATTGAGAACCCACTATAACTTTATTGAGAACCCACTAACTTTATTGAGAACCCACTATGAGAATATCTCTGTGCGTAAAACAGACATAATCTTTGCTCTCACAAAGCATTCATTCTGGCACAGGAGCCAGAAATAAACAAAAATTATGACAAGTGATAAAAGCATTAAAGTGAGAAAAGAGGATAGAAGGGGAAGAGAGCTGTTGTTTTGTTTTGGGTAAACTGGTCAGCGTGTCACTGGGTAGCTAATACATGAGAAGAAGCCTGAAGGAAGTGGGAGGTGAGTCTAGTGCTGGGGGTCATCTCTGGGGGAGGACTGTTAGTTGAACAAAAATAACTGAAATCTTGAGTTAAGGATGACATTCTCACTCTGGCATCAACCAGTTTTCTTTTTTTTTAAAATTGATTTTAGTGGTTCATTTTATACATACATTATGATCCAATTGACATTGAGAATTTGTACCAGTACCTGAGATGAAATCAACCAGTTTCTTATCTGGCTGCAGCGGATATGCTCCTCAGTGGCCCATTAGCTGCCTCACCCCCAAGGATCTCAATGTCCTCAAGAGTAAAATACACTTAGTACTTGTAATGATACCTTTCTCACTACAGGGACGCGGAAGAGTGAGGTGCGATAGGCAGATGGTTGTGGCACAGGGCCGGAGCCAGATGCCCTGCATTCAGAGTGGCTCTGCCATTTTCTCACTGTAGAACTTCAGGCAATGCACTCGGCTTTGCTGGGTGTTTGGCTTATGGGGCAGGTACAGAAATGTCCAGGCCCTTATGTGGAACTTGTAACTAGGTTAGGGTATGTGGAGAAAAGGAAGTTTATGGATGAAAATAAGACCATCAATCAGGGGACTTTAAGACAGCAGATTATCTGGTGTTCTCCAGGTATATCCAGTGTAGTGCCCAGCCTTAACCATGGTGGAGGGCATGAAAGAGGAGGTTCAGAGGGAGATATGGACACAAAGACGGTCACATTGATGCGGTGTGAGAAGGATTTGACCCATTTTTGCTGGCATTGTAGACAATGGGAAAATAATAGGATGTGCCTCATGGCTTTGTCAGAGGGTTACACGAATCCACACCAGGGCGGTGTGATAGGAAGTGCAAGGGAGGGAAGGGGAGAAGGATCTGAAGATGCTATGATGCTGATGTGGGACAGAAAGGAAGGAGCCATGAGCCAAGGAATGTATGAGATCACTAGAGCTGGAAGAGACAAGAAAATAGATTCTCTGGAGTCTCCAGGATTGCACAGCCCTGCAGACATGTTTGCTTTAGGATTTCTGACCTCCAGGACTGTAAGAGAATATACTTGAGTTGTTTCATTTGTGAGCCATTTTGTTTTAGCAGGTACATGAATCGAACACAGTGCTCAGTAACGTTAGCTTCTGCCACCAGGTAGAGCCCGCAGCAGGCTGCCGGATGCACAGCCAGTGTGCTTGGAAAATACTGTTGCCAGAGGAAGCAGCACATGAGGCTGCTTCTACTTGTTCTACTTAGCATCTGAAAGCATCTTGCTCACAGTTTTAAAAAATAAAATCCGAAGGCCAGGGATTTAGCTCAGTGCTTCCGGCATCTGCCTTGGAAGAGCAAGGTCCTGAGTTCCATCCCTGCTAATGACATTCCACAGTGCTGGGTGCGCTGACTCACGCCCGCCAGCAATCAGTACCACCTATCACAATGCCGGGTGTGGTGGCTCACACCTGAAACCCAGCACTCTGGAGGCAGAGGTATTAGGATTGCTGTGAGTTCGAGGCTTGCCTGGGTGACGTAGTGAGCCCAGAGCCAGCCTGAACTACAAAGCAAGACCCTGCCCCCCCCCCAAAAAAAAATCCCAAATTATTACTTCCTTCTACTATTCAAACTAGATTTTTCATGTGACGGTTCATATTTTCTCACAGGGAGAGGCCATGGTGAAGGGTGACATAGTCCAGTGTAGTAATCAGGAAGTCCAAGCCAGATCCTCGCTCCGTCTGTTTTGGGCTGTTGTGTGACTGCTTAGGTCATCTTGCTTCTACTTTCTGGGCCTCATTTTTGCTGTTTAGAAAATGAAAGAATTAAACCCCCAACAACCACTATTCAGTGGACATCTGTGATGTGCTATGTATACTGATAATCTTGCATGTGTCTCAGTAAAGCTACACGGGGCATCATGCCCATTTTATAGATGAGAACACTAAGGACCCCAGAGACTAAGGGACTAGCCAAAGGTCATAGATTGAAAACCAGGGTGCTTGGCTTTTTTAAGATGCTCCCCTCCACCAAAGCATTTAATGCCACAGTCAAAACTATCACTACAGGATGTACTTGACTGCTCTGATTTGCTCTGTAGGCCATGATAAGGATGAGGCAGTGGCTGCGCACAGGCTAAGCCATTCACCAACCTCTTGAATCTCCCCCCAGGGGCTGGAAGCAGGTCCATCTCTTTTACTCTCCTGAGGAGCCCTTCCACTATGACTCCTTCCCGTATTTCCTGCTGAAATAGACTGTATTAATGTCTATTCTCCCTTTTTTACCTAGTAATAGAATCGCAATTTTCTTTGCATGACAATGGGCCCAATTAACAAAATACTTTCCAATAGTCCCTTGCAGCTAGCGGTGTTCCTCTGACACAATTCTGACCAATGAGAGGTAAGTGAAATTTTGGATGAGGCTTCCTGGGAATCTCTTGTCTTCTTACGTGAAAGGATAGGGAAGCTCAGCACGCATATTCCTTTTTTTTCTTTTTGCTTTGCTCGTATTTCTTCCGGAAGGTAGGTGAAATTTCTGGAAGTAAGGCAGCCATCTTGTGACTGTGAGAACAAATCCCCCCTGCTGATGTTACCAGAGCAGGACAATGAAAGGAGTTCGCGTCCTTAAGGATTTCACTGAGACTCTGTCTTTGTGACTGCATACATCTGGCTCTCTTCCAGAAGTAAGAACTAGAAAGCTTAATTTGGCCAGATTTCTGTTACATGCAACTTAATGCAATCCTGACTGATAAGTTTAAGAAAAGTGCCCTCTCCGTCCTGTGACATTAATAAGCACCCAAAAAGAGACCTAGGATAGGGGAGGGGTTGGCTGTGGCAACGATTCTGAACTTGCTGAGCTATCATCTCTCCTGTCCATGCTCTGAACAAAAGTCCCATTAGTTACCATTCTCCCCAGGCAGCCTGAGCACAGGGGGCTGCATCTGTTTTCTTGAAGAAGATCAAATACAGCTCAGGCTTCGGCACTGCTTTTGCCAAGTGGGCAGCATTGTAGGGCTGCAGGCTCAGTGCAGAATGGGGAGGCGTCTCTTGGGGCATTAGGGCCTGAAGAAGGGGCTAGAACCCAGGGAGGGTGAAAAGCCAGGCTTAAATAAACAAGATCTCCTTTCTTTGGCTTCTCATGAGGTGGGATGAGCTACATCTTCTAAGTGGCAGATGACAAAAACTTGCTTGGGGGTCAAAAGGCCTAGAGGGAGCTGGGCGTGGTGGCTCACGCCTGTCATCCCAGCACTCGGGAGGCAGAGACAGGAGGATCGCTGAGTTCAAGGCTTGCCTGGGCTACAGAGTGAGCTCAGGGCCAGCCTGAACTACAAAGCGAGACCCTGTCTCAAAAAAAAAAAAAAGGCCTAGAGGGTAAAGTGACCGTGGCAGAAGTGGACTCTGCATGACTAAAAACAATCATTGGCTGAAGAATACAGATGCCTTACAGAGTCCTAGGCCAAGCTGAAAGAATGACCTGGACCAGGAGGTCTGGGCAGTAGAGACAAGCCAGAAGGCCATTGCCTGTGTCATGCCCTCTTCCCCAGGTGAGGAAGGGTAGGATGCCTTGACTGTCAGTCTTTCTATGTGGTACTGGGAGTTGAGTGTGGTTTTTTTGAGAAGCTACCAAGGGTTCTAGTACCGGCAAATGGCATGAGGAGTGGAGTGGTAAAAATAAAACACTATCCATGGGAGAAAATACGGAATTGGCTGAAGGTTTGGATTTGGGCGTCAGACTGGCCTCAGTTGAGCTCTGCCCTTTACTGTCTGTCCTGGATCAAGTCCATAAACTTCATGAAGCCTTGGTTTCCTCATCTGAGTGTGACAAGAAAGAGCTGTGTTAAATCTACTATAATACCAGCTCTGGTAGGGGAGGGGTTTCTGTAATTCTCGACTTTTCCCCACGCATGTATCCCCGGCACCTAGATGAATGTATGACTCATTGTTGCTGCTCAGTACAGACTGAATGAGCGAGTGAATTAACACACTTTACATTTGGCCCACAGTATCTCAGGTATTTTCTTGAAAATGTAACATGTAGGTGCTTGGACTGGTGGTGAGCAACGCTCCTGACTCACTGCCTCATCCTGAGAGGTGGGAGGAGAAGGAGACCGAGGAAGACACCTTAGCCTAATAAACCCCCACCAGCTCACTGACCTGCTTATCCAAGCACTGTCATCCTGCCCTCATTTTGCATTTCTAGCCAAGGTCAAAGCCATCGTTAAGGGATACATATTTGACAGCTCTGATTTTACCAGCAAGGCCCTGCAGCAGGAAACAGCAATCCTACATGAAGCGTGGGGTGGAGCCATTTCAGCCACCTCCAGGACCCCCTTGTCCAATGTTAGCAGGGTTAACTCTGCTCTTAGGTTTGACGTGTTAAGAAATCTGAAGTCACCACGCCCTTCTGCTTCCCCATGAACCATGATGTACAGTGACAAATAGAATAAATTACAGCCCCGGGGAATATGTGCATTGTGTAAAACATAAACAGTAGGACCTCACTGATGGAATGAATATATTTCAATTGTGTCAGTTATGGTTTCACCCAGCAGTCTAGATGAGATGAAAGTCTGTGCTGTTTCCATCTCTCGGTCCATCGTAGAAGTACAAAGCATAAAAGAAAGAGACATCTTGGAGAAACAGGGATTTGGAAACTTCTGATCTTTGCTTCGATTGACAACCAGCACTTCTGCAATAGTCCTTGTCACCCTCATCGGCACCACCCCCACTAGGCCACCAATGACCTTGACCACCTCCGCTGCATAACCAAGCTCTGTGTGGCCGCCAGCGCCACAGCCCCCTTTAGCGCGTGGGTGCTCTCCATCTCTGTCACTGCCATGGAAAGTGATCATTGGCATTGTGACTGTCAGAGAGGAGGGCACCCTGCAATCTACTCGGCATGTCCTTTTCCAGGCTAGTCCACTTATCCCCAGCGACTATGACAGTTGGCTTCTCACAAGTCACAGCTACCCCTTCTCCCAAGCAATCCAAATGCCTGAGGCGTTGGCCCTTCTCCCTAACGGCAAGGGACACTCTGCCTGAGTGGGGTGTGCATCCCCCAGCCCTTTCCTTATTTGGTATAAACCACGTGGCACTTCCCATTCACACTGCCCACCCCTCTGTAGGTTCAGGGCTGAGCAGGATTCAGCTGAACCTTCATTTGCCTCACTCTCTCTCCTGTCCTATTGTGCTTCTCTCCCTCCTAACAAATGTCACATGAGAAGTTCTTAAGAAATCTGTGTGTAAGAATCCCATTTTAGATTTTGCTTTGGGGGAACCCAAACGAAGACACACTATGCTGCTCTAGGGAACGTGTTTTGAGTTGTTTCTGACCCTTTTCCTCTTCTTGGAGAAATTCTACCTGCATAAGTGGAGCGCGGTGGAGCTGGCTGGTTCTGTCTTTGAGGGTCAGTTGCCACATTCTTCCCAACTTTGCATCTAGTGCCATCACCTGGACAGTTTGGAACTAGCCACAGTGGGGACATGAACACCATGGAAATGAGTCAAATGAACAATAAAGAAAGTTGCTATTTGTTTTGAAGATCTACTTGTTAAGTATCTCCCAGCACATCACTGGCCACAGGCCATGCAGTTCTAATCCTTTGACTACTTCTTAATGGCTGCGATGGACTTCTGTTCCAAGGGAGACTTAGCTGTAGGCTGCCAACAACACATGAATTATGTGGCATTGTTTTTTAAAAAGGCTTAGGCTAGCAGATGTCTCATGGAATTGGGAAAATCAATAAATTGTAGCCAGTTGGCAAGAAGAGTTGAATAATCATCATTATAGCTCCCATATATTGACTGCTAAGCTAAATTTGTGCTATGCTAAGGACTTTGCCTACATTATCTTGTCTAATTCTTAAAACACCCCTTGCAGTACTGTTACCCTTCCCATTTAGCAGGTTGAACAAGCTCAAGGAGATAAAATCCTTGCCTGGGATCTCATAGCTGGTCAGTGGAAAAACTGGGACTCAGTCATGCTCTTTCTGACTCCACAGCCCAAGCTCATGGCCATTCATGAAGCAAATCCGTGGCCCTAGATGGGCACGGTAAATGTATGAAGAAGTAGAAACAACACTAAGTAGAAACCTTTCACGACAATACATGGGTTGTAAGTTACAGAAATCAGACTTGAACTCATATCAGAAAAACTACTTATTTGACTCAAATGCATTCCTAGGAGGAAAAAGAAATGGGAGCTGGCCTTGGGGCTGCAAGAAGGAATTCAAAACCAAAGAGTTTCCCTCCTTTTCTCTCCCCATTGGCTTTCTTTCTCTCTGCAAACCATCTTCCTGCCAAGATCAGGCTGGGGAAGACTGATTACAGGAGGAAGTTGCCCAGGGCATCCAGAGGGTGGAGTGGGATACTGGCCTGGGGATTCACTCCAGGTGACTAATCCACAAGGAGACAAAAATTACAAAGAACATGAAAACCCTCCTGGACAGAAGAAAGTTGCTAGAACTCATTGTCTTCACCATGGTTGGGATGAACGTGGTCACAGCTCTTCTGGGGAAACACATGGTGGGAAGTAGAAGGGAAACTGCCCAAGATCTGGATTCAAACAGTGGTTTTCCTGTTACCCAGTACATGACCGGACAGGTGCTCGATAGGTGACTCTTTCAAATAGCAAAGCACTTCCCTCCTCTGCATCTGAGCCTCCGCATAAAATGGAGATAATCTTCACATTTAGCTAGCAGAACTGGGAAGACTCAGGTGGTAGTTGGTCAATAACAGTCTCCTCACCCACCTGCTTGCCCCACCGAACCAACTCTCGGTGGCTTTGCCACTCCTGACTCGGCTGAATCGTAGCCCCTGCTCTCACTTAGGAAGGGAGGAGACAAGGAAATTCATTACATTAAAAATATCTGTATGAGGCCTCAATTCTCTGCTCTGCTAACAGTTCCATAAATCTCAAAGTCATCTCCATCTTTCTCTGCCACCCTGGCTGGTCTCCAGAACAATTAAACATTGATGTTGTGACTATACTTATCTCTTCTTCCTTTTTCAGCCAAGCCCTGGACATCAATTCTCTCTTTCAAATAAAAAATTTAACCCTCACATTTGTAGAGCTCCTCATTTCATGAAGTACATCCAGACTCACTCTTTTCACGTGCTCTCGATAAAGAATTAAAGACTATGGAAAAGCACACGGACAAAAGTACAGAAGTCAAGTGATCAGAATGAAACATGTAGCATAGTTAATAATATGATACCAAGTATCAAGTTAATTTTAAATTTTTTACAAATGTACCATGCTTATGTAAGATGTTAAGATTAGAAGAAGCTGAGTGAAGGATAAGTGAGAATTTTCAGTCCTAACTTTGCAGTTCCCTGCAAATCTACACTCTTTAAAAATTAAAACTTTAAACAAAATAGGCCTGAAATCACTCTAATTCGAATGAGGTAAACACCTTTCAACACATATGTTAGGATAGGTAATCAGAAATAACTTCACTAAAAATCATTTCATCTTATAATATTCTTAAAGTTTTGCAAGGCATTTTATTTATTTTACTCAAAATTGATGAAGTTTTAAAAGTGAAAGCCAAGAAAGACTGAACTTTAGACAGCTAGCTCTCTACCAAAAGAGAGACTGGTTCCTTACAGAGGACCCTGGAGAACAGTGACAGGTGGAATTTGTGTCTGTTTTAACCATGTATTTCAATTTTAGATAGTGGCTACTTGCAATGAAGCATCAGTGCTCTGGTTGGTCCCTCTCCCCATCTCTTCCTCCCCAACTTCTCATTTTGTATGAGTTACACTGTTATTTTTATATTGTTGGGTGAATCGATTAAAGATTGCTTTTAATCATGAGTCGTGTAAAACGTGGGCATCCGGGGACTTAAATAAACAAGCAATGAAGAATTAGGGTGTCCCTGTCACTGCTTCAATGGCGCAGGGCTTGGTTCTCTATGATTCTTCTGGGGCTTTTCTCATAATTGCAAAATAGCTGCTGCAGTTCCGACCATCATACTTTTGTTCCTCACAGGAAGAGAATGAAAATGACTATTACAGAAAAACAGTTTTTCATAAACCCCTAGTGGATATTTCATTGGCCACAATTGTTGTACGCGCTACTCCTAGCTGTAACTGAGACTAAGAAATGTGCGGTTTATTTCATTTTATTTTTAGCTAGCTGTATTTGGTTTCAATAAAATTGGTATTTCTTAGGAAAATGGGAAAAAACTGCTAATTCTGAGTTATTTTTTCTTCATTTTACATTTAAATGCTATTGACATTTACCCGTGATCTTATGTACCAAAGCCTTTTAAATCTAAATCCTTTTTTTAGTCCACCTCTGAGTTGACAAGATTTCACTGAGCTGAAAAGCAGGCATCTCAGGAAGAACCTACAGTAACCTGCCTTACACCTGCCTAATTTGTTCACTACCCTGAAATCTCAGAATGAAAATGTCCAGGGTGGGCCAAGCCCAGCTCCCTCACCTGGCAGAAACTGTCTCTTTGAAGGGGGAGGAGGCAAAGATAGCCTCACTGTGCGAAAAGGCTGCTGGGAGACAGCTGAGTGTTCCCTAGAGGCCCGATGTCACCTCTGGTCAGCAACAAACCATCCAACTGGCAGCTAAACGATGAAGCCTCACTGTGACCAGGGCGATGTGGGCAGCACTTAAAGTCCACAGTCAGTCCTAAGGGCGTTGCTTCTAGTCCACCTGAGGCTTTCAGCACCTCCCACTCAGTTCCTTTCCTTCCTGGTGGGGCAGGAGCTGGGCTCTCGGCCCCTTTCTCTCTGTCCATGGATGGGGCCTCCTGTCTGCAGAACCACCAGGTGGAAACCCAGCACTGAACACTTTGAACGGGTCTGTTCACTTCCGCGTTCTAGGGCTGTACCTTTTTACAATTTTCATTTTTTATTAGTACATGTTTACAGTACATGGTGATTACTATCATCTCAGGCATCTGGTACATGTACATAGCATATCTTAATTATTTTTATATTCTTAATTATCAAGAGATGTGATCTCCCATTTGCAGAAGATGTCTCCCTACTTCCTGTTATTGACCTTTTGTTTTGTGATTTATTTTACTTTGGGTTTCTCATGTGTGTGTAGATAGATAGATAGATAGATAGATAGATAGATAGATAGATAGATAGATAGATAGATAGATAGATAGATAGATATTTATATATATATATTTTTTGAGACAGGGTCTCGCTTTGTAGCTCAGACTTGCTCCGAGCTCACTATGTAGCCCAGGCAAGCCTCGAACTCAGCAATCCTCCTGCCTCTACCTCCCGAGTGCTGGGATTACAGGCGTGAGCCACCACGCCTGGCACTGTGGTATGTGATACCGGGTATTGAACTCGGGACCTTGTGCTTGCCAGGCAGACACTGGAACTACTGAACCCAATCCTTCACCCAACCATGCGCTATTTAACCCCTATGTCTGATTAACACTGTGGTCTTAAGGGGCATCCACTTTCCTTCAAATGACTCAGGTTTATCCTCCTTCACAGCAAAGTAGTACTGCACTGTGTAGAAATTACCACATGTTCTTTATTCATTCACCTGTCAATGGGCATAGGCTGCTTCCAAGATTGAGTTATTATGAATAGTGCTGCTACTGACAGTGTACATGCATCGCTTTATGCTGACTCTCGTGTGCGTGTTCCTCTAAACCCATAAGTTTGGAATTATTATTTTTTCTAATTATAAAGATATACAGGCTCATCATAAAAGAGGAAAATATACAATTGTACACAAAATTAAAATTATGTATTTAGTAACAATCCCTCGTAACATTTTTCTGTTTTTCCTTGATTTTTCTGTGCATCTCTGCATTTCTCTTAGTGAGATACAAACCATAGAAACTTATAAAAATCACAAATATTTTAACTCTGCAACTGGATTAATTTTTACAAAAGTGTACACCTATGGGACTATGACAAAGGCTGAGGTTCAAAACATGTCACATGCCCAGTGGACCTCATGATTGACACCCCTCCTCAGCTGTGACCACCACAGACCAAGTTGCCCTATTTTTTTTTTTTTTTGAGACAGGGCCTCACTTTGTAGTTCAGGCTGGCCCTGAGCTCACTATGGAGCCCAGGCAAGCCTCGAACTCAGCAATCCTCCTGTCTCTGCCTCCTGAGTGCTGGGATGACAGGCGTGAGCCACCACGTCCGGCATTGTGGTATGCCGTGTTGATTGTTGGTGGGCGTGAGTCTCCACACCCAGCATTATATGTGGTTACCGGGGATTGAACTCAGGACCTTGCACTTGCGAGGCAGGCGCCGGAACCACTGAGCTAACCCTCCGGCCCCAAGCTGCCCTATTTTTGAACTTGAAAAATATTCAAATACACATTTTAAAAATGTGAAAAGTAACTGTTTTGGATCATTTTCACTTAGCATAACATGAATATTTCTCCATGTCATTTTTTCTTCAAATCCTTTGTTTTTTTCAGTCCTGGGAATCGAACCCAGGGCATTACACATGTTAGCTAAGTGCTCCGCCTCTGAGCCACACCTCAGTCTCTCAATTTATTTGTGAATTCTATGCATTTATCATGATCCTTAATGTGAATTAATTATTTAATCATTACTTAAATTCTTGCTTATCTTGTTATTTATAATTTTTTGTTGTTGTTTTAAACATAACTGTGTAGAGAACATCTTTTTTATGCACTGTCTTCCTGGCAAAATGACAGGCTGGTTCCAACCATGGAATTTGGATTTTTGGAGTTAAAGAGACCAGGGTTTGGGCTGGGGATTTAGCTCAGTGGTTCCAGCATCTGCCTTGCAAGTGCAAGGGCCCAAGTTCAATCCCTGGTAACACATATCACAATACAGAGTGTGGTGACTCACATCCATCAGTAATCAGTAATACACACACCACAATGACAGGTGTGGTGTCTCATGCCTGTTATCCCAGCACTCAGGAGGCAGAGGCAGGAGGATTGCTGAGTTCGAGGCTTGCCTGGACTACATAGTGAGCTCAAGACCAGCCTGAACTACAAAGCGAGACCTTGTCTCAAAAGAGAGAGAGAGAGGGGCCAGGATTTGAGCCCCAGCCTGTCCCTTACAAGCTATTTAAATGTGGGAATTTGTAACACTTCTTCACCCAGCTAGAAATGGACCTGATAAAACTCATCACTTTGGATGCTGCTGTAAGGGCAGA
This sequence comes from Thryonomys swinderianus, assembly GCA_004025085.1. Taxonomy (NCBI): domain Eukaryota; kingdom Metazoa; phylum Chordata; class Mammalia; order Rodentia; family Thryonomyidae; genus Thryonomys; species Thryonomys swinderianus. The sequence goes on from PVIC010000385.1 coordinate 46,370, forward strand.
ACGAGTCAAGGGCGAAGAGCGTAGCATATCTTTGGCACAAAGTGAATACCCAGTAAATGTTAAGCTGCTATTATTCATCTTTGTGTTCATTTCTAATTACTTCCTTAGGAAAAATTCCTAGAAGTAGGATTGCTGGATCAAAAGAGTGCTGTCTTCAGGGTTTGTGTTTTTTTTTTTTAAGACTGTCTGCCAAATTGCCCTCCAGAAAAGCTGTGCCAGTTCACAAAACTACCAGCTGTGCTTGGAAGTGCCCTCATACCATTTCCTCAACAGTGAGTATCAAGAAAGAGAGACTGGAGAGGGGGAGGAAAGAGGGATGGGGAAAAAAGGAAGGCAGGGGGAGAAGAAAGAAGGAAGGAAAGAAGTGAGGGAAAGGGAAGAAAAGAAAACAAGTCTTGCCAGTCAGATGGGGAAAACGTTGTCTTCCTGTTGTTTTGCTTTCCGGTAAGCCTGGACATTTCCTTTTTTCACACTGGCTGTTTGTCCTCATGTGGAAGTTTGGCCAGTCAGGTCTCCTGTCATCGTTTCCCATTGAGACATGGGTCAGTGTTTCAAGAAGTCTATTCTAGGGCCGGAGGGTTAGCTCAGTGGTTCCGGCGCCTGCCTCGCAAGCACAAGGACCTGAGTTCGATTCCCCGGTAACCACATATAATGCTGGGCGTGGAGACACGCCCACCAGCAGTCAACACCGCATACCACAATGCCGGACGTGGTGGCTCATGCCTGTAATCCCAGCACTCGGGAGGCAGAGACAAGAGGATTGCTGAGTTTGTGGCGGCTTGCCTGGGCACCATAGTGAGCTCAGGGCCAGCCTGAACTACAAAGCGAGACCCTGTCTCAAAAAGCAAAAAAAAAAAAAAAAAAAAGAAGAAGTCTATTCTATCCTGTACGGGCCACATTCTGTGTCAAGGCTTTGACCTTGCTGCCTGTTCCCACGCTGCCCTCCCCCTGCCAGTGCTATCTGACTGTTCCTTTTTCCTAATACTTTGCTGAACTCAAACCCTAAGTGCAACTAATAAGTGAGCCACATCAACCACTAGATACATACATATATCCTTTTTCCTTTAAATAAATGAATATTCAACAGTTGTTTAGAAAGAGTCTGGATGGTGTATGAAGGAACCACTGAGAAGAAAGGCTTCTCTTTCCTCTGCCTACCAAGTGCTGGGATTACAGGCATGAACCACCACACCTGGCATTGTGGCATATGGTACTGGGGATTGAACTTGGGACCTTGTGGTTGCCAGACAGATGCCAGAACTGCTGAGCTAAATCCCCAGCCCAAGTCTTCTTGAGATAATACTTACCATCACTTACCAAAAGCAATTCAGCTCAACCATGTGGCTGCATAATCTGGTTAACAAAGCTAGAATCCTGTTTTACTAAAAAAGTGGTTTATCATTATCTTCTCCTATAGTTTTTTTAATAGTTATTTAATACCTCAAATACATATAGTAAAAACCTAGAGAAAAAAATCAGGTCGATCAATATTCTTTCCTGTTCCTCATTTTATTTCTAATGTTGTCTTAGTGTCCCAAATATGTTTTGATAACTGCTATAGCTTGCTACTCCTGGAAACTGTCTGCTTGATTAGTACTTTCTTGGCTCTGCTTTGTTCTTGGTGAGTCTGGATTCCTGAGGTTGTTAAGGCCATCTCTGACCAGAAAGGTGGTGGACCAGGAAGCAGGATTAAGCGAGGAAGTGTATTGAAAACGTGGCTGCCTTGCAAGAAGAGACCATACCCACCTATTACATTGAAAACTATATTTTCTAAAAAGAATAGAAAAAAACAAAAGAAACTATATTTTTTTGGCAGTTCCAGGGATCGAACTCAGGCCCTTGCATTTGTGGGGCAGGTGTGGCACCACTGAGCTAAGTCCTTGGCCCTCTCTTAGTTCCTTTTTTTTTTTTTTTTTTTGAGACAGGGTCTCACTTTGTAGTTCAGGCTGGCTCTGAGTTCACTATGTAGCCCAGGCAAGCCTCGAACTCAGCAATCCTCCTGCCTCTGCCTCCCGAGTGCTGGGATTACAGGCGTGAACCACCAAACCCGGCCCTCTCTTAGTTCTTAATTGAACTAAGCATGTCAAAAAAGTATATTAAATGAAATAAAACTGGATAATTGAAAAATACATTGTGTCAATGGTAAGAAATAAGATTATGATGGTGTTGATTCATGTAATTCTCACTAAGCATTGGAGGAGATGGATTCATTAGACTAATTCTAAAACTTGTGTGGAGGAACAGGGACCCATGAGTAGCTAAAACATCTATTCTGAAAAATAGGAGCAAAAGTGGAGAATATCACTCCCTGAGATTTTGAGACAAATTACAAAATCATTTAACTTTTTTGAAGTGTATCATTAATGCAAGAACATAGAGGCCAATGGAACAGAAGAGATAAAGCCAGAAACAAGCCAAAATGTGGATATTTTGTACGTGATAAAATTGACAAAAGAAATCAATAGGGGAAATGAGTTGTTTTAATGGTGTTGGAGAAAGTGGCTCATGGTATATAAGAAAATGGTTTAAGAAGTTATAAATTTTTAAAAGCATGTCTTTAAAATGATATATAAAAGTCCACACTGAAAAGCATGTGACTGATTATTCTCAGTTCAAAAAACTCATCACAGGCTGGACCCAGTGATGCATGCAATGTAATCTTGGCTTCTTAGAAGGCTGAGGCAGAGGGATTTCAAGTTGGAAGCAAGTTTGGGAAACTTAGCAAAACATGTCAAAATAAAAATTAAAAAGGGCTGGGGATATAGCTCTGTAAAAGGCCCTAGGTTCAATCACCAGTATTACAAAAGAAAATACTTTTATATGATACATGCTCAAAGCAAAACAAAAGAGAGAAAAAGTGTTTTTTCTGGGTAACGTAATAAAAAATGATTTTCAGTTTTCCCCCAAATGGCCACTTGTTCTATTAAAGCATGCCAGCTGAGAAGGTGCTGAAGAGAGTGTGTTAATGATGTCTTACGCAGAATCTAATCATGGAAATGACATCCCATCATTTTTTTTTTTTTTTTGAGACAGGGTCTCGCTTTGTAGTTCGGGCTGGCTCTGGGCTCACTATGTAGTCTAGGCAAGCTTTGAACTCAGCAGTCCTCCTGCCTCTGCCTCCCGAGTGCTGGGATTACAGGCGTGAGCCACCACGCCCAGCACATCCCATCATTTTTGCCATACTTTTTATTTAGAAGCAAGTCGCAGGTCTGCCCACATTTGAGAGAGGGGTCAGCCCCCCACCCAGGGGGACCCAGGAAGGGGAAATCTGGAGCCAAAGCATCTTAGGCTTCTGTGTGGGGTGGGACCACTAATCATCCTTGTTTCTCTAGGACTGTTGACATCATAGCCCTGAAAGTTCATCCTGGGAAACCCCTCAGTCCTGGAAAACCAGGACAGTAGTTCCTGCTACCTACTGGAGCACACAGTGAGTTTCAGCTGTGTGACAATAAACAGAATCATGGAGAAAAATCTCCATTTGGCATATGTGATCACTTTTCTAAGACTATCAGACTCAAGCCTTCTGTGGGACACAGTATCATCGGTCTATAATACTGTTTCTGGTGTTCCTCTGTTCAGTTATCTTCTGTTTGTGGCAAGTGATTTTGGTTCTTTATTTAATGTAGTGATATGAAATTTTCATTTCAAATGTAGCTAAACAACTGTAAGCTAATTCTAGGGATAGTAACAAAGTAATAACCCTTATGGCATGTGAATAGTGCACAAATAAAGAATCAAGAAGGACTCTGTTATCTTCTCATTCTCTCCATCGTGCTCTTCCTGACCACACTGCCGTCACCTCTCCTTTGCTCATGCATTTCCCCCTTCACTGGCTTTGCATTGTGTCGTTCTTCTTCCTGTGACACTCTTCAGATGTCTGCACACACCATTCAAGCCTCGACTTAAGTGTCACCTTCTAATGCTGTATTTCCTGGCTATCCTGAGAAATACTATGAACATTTTTTTCCAGATATTCCTTATTTTCCTCCTCTGCCTTATGTAATTTTTCCAACAGCGCTTACAGCAGCTAAACTACTATAGCTGCTGGACATGGCAGTACATGCCCGTAATACAAGCACATAGGAGGCTGAGGCAGTAAGATCACTGTGAGTTTAAGATCATCCTGAACTACATAGTGAAACCCTGTCTCTGAAAATAAATAAATTGCTATAGTTGTCACTTGCTTCTCTTTATTCTGTTTTTTTTCTCACTAGAATGTTAGCCTTCTTGATGCCAGAAATTTTTGTTTGAGTATTGTTTTCTGGAGCCTCTGTCACCTCCTAGAGTGCTTGGCTTTGAGGAGCGAGTCAATAAATATTTGCTGAGGACTCTGTCCCACGGATGCACAAGTGACTCGCCCACTACAAGTGCAGGCAGAGAACTTTTACCATAACTCATCCCCCCCGCACCTGTTCTGACCACAATCCAGGCCCGCACTCACTCTGGCTTCCTGTCTGCCTCTTTCTTCCCTGAAACAGAAGCAATGAAAACTACCTTGAAAAGCTACACTTGATAATCCCAGCACTTAGGAAGCCTGAGGTGAGATGATTGCAAGTCTGAGCCTGGTCCGGACAATTCACTAAGACTGTGTTTCAAACAAAGGGGAGCAGGGTGGAGTGGAGATGTAGCTCAGGGCAAGATCATACATTCAGCCCCAGTGCTGAAGGGGAAAAACGCCATACTGGAGTGACTTACAAATGCTCTGACAGAGTCTGGAATTATTTGGTTTCAAGGGATAAAATCAGAGCCAGATGCAGTGGGCAATACTTGTAATCTTCAGTGCTTGGGAGTCTGAAGGACTGAAATTCCAAGGCTCACCTGAGCAATTCAGACTGTCTCAGAATAAACATTTTTACAAAGGGCTGAGAATGTAGCTTCGTGCTGGAGCACTTGCCTATTGTGTGCAAGGCCCTGGCTTCAGTACCCTCCCCAATTAGTAGGGGGAGGATTGGATTTATTAAAAAGAGGCAAGAATGTGTCAAAGGGGTCACTGGCAGGAAACCATCAATGGGTATTTCCTTTAGGATACATTAATGACCTAATAAATAAATAAATAAAATGATGAAGACCAAAGTAAAAGGGACTAGATAATAATGAACTACATATGCCAATGATTATACTAAGCCATTAAGTAGGGCAGCTCCAACGATTGCTTAATTCAGTGGCTCAATGACGTCATTAAGGATTGGGCACTTTCTTTTGCTGGCCTCCTGTCCAGTGGTCCAGCTGTGTCATTTAGCTTCTCTCCTTGCTGCTCTGGGAAAGCACTGGAATGCTTCCCTCCGTGTCGACACTGAGAGAGCCATGCCAAGAGATCCCCGTCTACACACTTCACTCACATGGCATTGGTCAAAATCTAGTCATGTGCATCACCCAGACATAGCAGGAGAAACAAATTGTGTGGCAGAGCGGGTGTAAAAACAGGGTAAGGGCAGGAATATGGATCAGGGTGGGCCACCAAGCGCCTGTGTTTGTGGTGACCTCAGAAAGAAACAGGAGTTGGAACTAAAGTCTCAGACACCAAGGCTGCCCCTCCTGCTCGCCCCATCTCACTTTCCCTGTTCATCTCTGCAGTGTTCTTCATACTCCTGCTTCTCTGGGCAGCCAGGCCTTCACCCCGCACAGCCTATGGTACAGACAGGCCTCCTCATTTAGTCACAATATCGTTTCCCTTCCAGCCCAAATAAGTTAATCGCTATACACAAACAAACCGTACAATACTCACAATTTAAAATAATGAATTTTAATTTCCTGTTTACACCACAGTTTAATTCCACTCAGCTGGGAGATGAGGAAGGACTCCCTCCACCTGCCCGGTGTGAGCACTTTGCTGTGTACCTCAAGGGAGGTAGTCCCGGAAGAGGAAGGGCACGAAAAGCAAATCAGACTCACCCTGTCAGCATTGGGGACCTTCAGCAATCACCTTGCCACAGCTCCCTTTGAGCATGCAGGGAAATTGAGGCCGGGACAGAATGGATTCCCCAAGGTCACGCCGAAAGCTTGGGAGGATGCCTTAGGCCTCTTGGGCCCAGCTTTCTCTTCCGGTCTGGGTTCCCATAGAGGACAGGCTCAGAAGTCAGTTCCGCTTTGTGGGGTGCGGGGTACTGAAGGGAAGGGTTCTGGGTCTTGGAGAGAAAGATCTACCTTTCCCGCCCTGTGCGGCCTCTGGTGGCTCAGCACCGGAAGTGAGGCTTGGGAAGGGGCAGGGATACTCCTTGTGGCGCAACCTACTTCCCCACTCCCCAGGAGACTGCCGGCACCTGCAGGGCGATCCCAGGGGACCCCGCTCCAGCTGTATTGAACCTGTCACCGACGTGTTATGATTCTGAATTTGATCCACATCTCTGAAGTCTCAGCTAACAACGACCAGTGCATACCCGGGCCCAAGTAAGGCGGTTGCATCTTCGTTATTCACTAATCATTGATCCTGACTTCTTTGGGGGTTGGAAAATGTACTTAAGATTGTTTTATTCAAAGCAGCATGTGTTGCGTCAAAAACAAAATTCACACTGTAGATAAGGGCATGAAGCAAAAGACAGACTTCCACTCAAAAGTTTCCAGTCTTTCTTCCCTGGGAAGTCACCATTCATAGTTTCCTCCGAGGGAGGCCGTGAGTGCATAGGGAGGGGTCAGGACTGGGAGAAGAGGGTTACGAGATGAGGTGATCAAAGTATGTTACCCACATATGGAAACTATTATTCTGTATTTTTAATATGTAGCAATAAAAAAATCAGCCTTCCCAAAACAATAAGGACATTGTCTCGGATGGCTCTTTCCTGATTTCAGGGGAAAAAAAAAAACTTTATATATAAACCTATACATAAAAAAATCTGAAAAAATGCTTCTGAAATTTGTGAGCCTATTCAAAGATGTGGGGGGTGGTTAAAGGGATTGAAAATGATCAAGATATGCTATGAACATGCACCAGTTTCCCCAAATGAATGTAAATATTATGTATTGCAAACACACACTAATAAAATGATATGTATTTAAATAAGTACATTTATATCGTTTTTGGAACACAGATGGAATCATTTTATACGTACTGTTCAACATTGCTTTTTAATTTAATTATGAACCTAGGGTATCAGCTAATTTAGATCTACTTTGGTCTTTCTAATGACTTTATATTTTCCTTGTATAGATGTACCATTGTTTATTTAATAGGCATGTAGCCTGTTTACAATCTCTTGCTGTTATAAACAATGGTCCATAAACATTCATGTATGTACTACCTTTGTGCATGTATGTAAATATATCTGTATAATGTAGAACACATTCTTGGAAGTAAAATTATGGTGCTAAATGGTGAATTGAGTTACATTCTTTGTGCATTTAAATATTTTGATAGATACTAATAAGTTAATCTCCAAAGATTTTTTATCAAATAATATACTCTCCCATCAGCAATGTGTTTCTCTTTCTACCCTTTCTACAGTTTCTTCTTTTCTGTCTTTGTCTCTTATCCCAAGTGTGACTTATCAGACAGCAATTATATCTCCTACTGAATTATTTTTCTTTCTCTTTTTGCATTAACCACAAGGCCCCTGACTAGAGAGGTAGCGAGACACCACCTGTGGAGAAGTGAAGGTGTGTCCCTGCCCTCGGCCTCCCGTTGGATGCTTTTCCAGTTGGAAACTGCTTATAGCAGCATAACTAATAATAGTTAGATCTTGGAAATAGCCTATATGTCCAAATGACAGGAAGGAAGCAGTGGCCCGAGTCCTGCTTGCTCACCAGTCTGGCTTTGTTCTCGCTCTGCCTAACCCTCTAAATGACACAGGCCAGGCTCTCGTCATTCTGACGCTTTGGCACAGCCCCGGCCTGTTATACATCAATGTATACCTCTAGGCTGTTTAGAAGCCCTGGTGCATCCGGAATGTCCATAAGGAGGTAGAAAAGGGTTCTACCCCCTCTCTGGGGTCCAGAGGGTGCATCGGCCTTATCCAAGGTTACTCTGAAAGGAAGTGGCAGAGGCACTTAATGGTTTCACCAGCTTCTTAGGAGTTTTACTGACATTGAGAATTTGCTTAAATTTTACTAATCATGATGTTGTGATAGTAAGTTAATATGGTGAACACTTACAATGTGCTATGCAGCAAATGAAGCATTTTATATGAATTTTATTATTCATTTCCCTACACTGTGCCCCATCCCTAACAGGTAGGCTGTTTATCATCTCTATGGTAAAGATGAGAAACTAGGACACTGGGAAATGTAGTAATTTGCCTAAGAGAGTTAGCTACAGAGCAATTAAATGTCAGTGCAATCAAGATAGACGTGGAGGTGGTTGAGTGGATGGATGGATGGATAAAGGGTATTTTTCCCTATTCTCCAGGTTTTCTCTTCACTGTTCATTGTTTCCTTTGCTGAGCAGAAGATTTTAACTTGATGTGATTCTGCTTGTTGATTCTTGGTACCATTTCTTGTGCCATTGGGGTTTTGTTCAGAAAGTCCTTGCTTGTGCCTATGTCTTCCTCGTTTTACCTATTTTATCTTCTAGCAGATCAAGTGATCCATACATTCTCATGTTTATAGCAGCATAATTAATAATAGTTAAATCTTGGAAACAGCCTATATGCCCATCAGCAGGTGAATGGATAAAAAGTATGGTATTATACAAGTAGCATACTACTCTGCTGCAAAGAATCATTTGTAGGGAAATGGATGCACCTTGACCTCATAATGTTAAGTGGAATAAAACACACCAGCTTAGATATCGCATAGTGTCTCTTATATGAAAAATACAAAGTATTAATAAAGAGCAAAATAAAAGATAGATAATAGGACATAGAAAGATCTTTTTAAAATGGAAAGCAGATCAAGAGATGGATGGAAGAATAGAAAAGGGGACGGACAAAAGAATTGAGATCCATTATGTATATGAACCAACTCCCCGTAATGATTATGTAATCATTATGTAATGCAAAGATATATTAATGAAAAGAAAATAATGTTATGTATTAACCATTGGAAGACAGAGGTTCATTTTAAAGAGTGAATTCTCTCTTGAGCTCTTGTCTTCATCAGCAAGGTGACACACGGAGCAATCACACACCAAGGACGTGCTCACCTCAGTCAGGACTCAGAGAGGCCGACACACACATAGGCAGATGAGAACCAGAAGCTTATGCTACATGCAAATATAGTCAACAAAATTCACTTGCACCACACAGACACCAACGCACTTAGAGGTAAGGCAGATACAGAGACAGGGACATGCCGTCAGTAGATGACACAAGCACGTACATACTCCAGCATATATGCCACCCGAACACAAGGACACTGTCTGTCTGTCTGTCTGCCTCTCTCACACACACATACACATACACACATACATCTCAATATATACAAAGAGCATAAGGTCTGTTGCATTCAAAGTCAGACTGAACACACCTAATACAAGGACACATGCCTTGCATGGATATGGTCACAGACAAGGCCACTGCCACACAGATGATGACACAGGCACTCAAAAATGGCCACTTAGAGACGTGCACACATAAACAGAGATGCAGACATGCACACACACATACAGCGTACACACAGCAGTCAGAACCTGGACCAGATCAGTCTTTGCCACAAAAACCTAGCTGCGAACTGGACTCCTCAGGTTTACTGTATCCCAACCACTTCTCACTCTCTCTAGGCAAAGCCACTCTCTAGGCCTTGGCACTTAGGCAAACTGCAAGAGCCAGTTCCCTCCATGCGTAGCTGGGAGAAACAGTACAGAGGGTTCTGTCCACACATGGTGTTTTCTCTGGACACTCAGAAGCCTGCCGGCGTCTTTGTGCTTCATCCAGTCCAGTCTGCCACCTGCTCTCTAAACGTGCTCAGTTGCAGCCTTCCCCACAGCCTGGGCCTTTGTTGCCTCCTACCCAAGTCTTGACCACGGCCTCTCATCTGAGTTCAGAACCCGCAGTTCCCCACCTCCTCCACATCACCTTTCCTCTGGGGCTTTCTTTCTCGGCCACTTTCTACAATCATAGCCTTTTGGTTCAAATCAGGACTTATCTGATGAGGGAGGGGAGGTAACTCTGAAGTGACTCCAATCCATTCCCTCTACAGCAGCCCCAAGATTATTTTAAAAACACAAATATGGGGGGACTGAATTCATTGCATTTACTGATATGGCCTCAAGTCCAAGAACAGCACCAGGCACATAGCTGGTAACATTTCCAGATTAAACACCACTTCCTTAAGGAAGCCTTCCTTGGTGCCATGGTGCTGGTTAGAGTCCCCACAGGCAGGTGCACATACTTGCAATATAAAGCACAGAGACACACTGTGCATCTTTTGTGGCATTTATTATAGTTGTGATTAAAATTACTGTAATGAAATGAGATAATCATTAAATAATTATTGGCATAATTATTTGTTTAATGTTGCCAAACTATAAGCCCCAGGAAAGCAGAAACCATGTTTGTCTTATTCATTCTAAGAACTGGGTACAGAGTGGCACATAGTGGGCACTTGGGACTTTTGTTCAACAGGTATCAGGCACTTTCTGTGTGTCTCATTTTCTGTATGTCCCTGTAAAGTGTCAGTCACCTCTATTTTTTGTGAATCCTGAGGAAACTTACCCAAAATAGAGATAGGCACTTAAACTTGACAAGAGATACTCTTCAGCTCTGCTCCACCTACCTGGCCCTCGACATTGATCAATGGTTTCCATCTTTCCCTTTGCCTGGATCCATTTCCACTCTGCACCCCAGGCCCAAGCTCAGGTTCTACACTCTCACTGTCAGATGTTTTTAAAACACATTATCCACACTGAGGCACCAATGGCTGGCCACTTAAATTTCCTACAAAGGGATGATACATTATAGAGAATCTAAGATTTAACCTTACAGGCCCAGCTGCATTGGCAGAATTTTAAGCACGGATTCACTAAGAAATGAGAAATCGTACTGTGGGGATCATTGGCTAGAGGCTGACTTGGCTTTTTCTGGCTGCCAGCCTCAACCAAAGTCCTGTGTCTCTCTTTCTAGGTGAGCAGGTGACCTGGAACATGGTAGGAAGAACACAGGCCCAGGTTAGGAGGCCTTGTCCTGGCAGCAGTGTTGCCCCAGGTGCCACGTGGCTTGAGAGAGACCCTTGCACTTTCTGAGCCTTGCTCTCCCTTCCTCCTGGATGCTGCTGTGGCACGGCACTTCAGATTCCTTCCAGCTCCATACGTGCACCTGTGATGGGACGACAGGTGCAGCTGTCTGGTCTTTCGGAAGTGATCACTCACAGTTGCACAGACTTACCGAGCCTGGGCCTGTTCTAGGCGCTCCACACATACGGACTGATTTGATGGAAATGGCCATGCTATGAGGCATTGCTCCTGCTGTACAACGGAAGAAAATGAAGCCCAGAGGACTTCATTCACTTGTTCAAGGTCACTATGCCAGAGTAGCACAAACTACTGTAAGAGAGCAGACATTGGGCCGGAGGGTTAGCTCAGTGGTTCCGGCGCCTGCCTCGCAAGCGCAAGGTCCTGAGTTTGATCCCCGGTAACCACATATAATGCTGGGCATGGAGACATGCCCACCAACAATCAACACCGCATGCCACAATGCCGGGCGTGGTGGCTCATGCCTGTAATCCCAGCACTCGGGAGGCAGAGACAGGAGGATTGCTGAGTTCGCGGCGGCTTGCCTGGGCACCATAGTGAGCTCAGGGCCAGCCTGAACTACAAAGTGAGACCCTGTCTCCAAAAAGCAAAAAAAAAAAAAAAAGAGAGCAGACATTTACTCTATGGCCAGCAGCTTGGGAAGGGCCCAGCCAGGAGGCTCTCGCTGGGCATCTCCCATGCTGCTGCTAGCAGCTAGCAGAAGGAGCTGTGTCCAGACGTGGCCGGGATGGACACCCAGGATGGCTCCGCTCACACACTTGGCTGCTGAAGCAAAGGCCTCCTTGAGGCCCTCTGGTGTGGAGGCTGACTTGTCCCATGAGGTAGAACCTCGGTGAGCCGGAAGAGGAATCTACAGGACATTCCTGACCCAGCTTCTGATGTTACATGCATCACATCCTCTGCATTCTAGCAGTTATGAGTCAGTCATTCAGCTTGACCCAGATTTAAGAGGGGAGGCACAGACCCCACCTCTCGATAGCAGGACAAAGAATGTGGATCATGCTCTGAGACCACCCAGCTAAGTGGCAAGCTGAAATTTGAACCTCCCGAGACTGGTTCAGTGTCTGCATATTTAACCACCACACACGGCCTGCTTTCAACATGTAGGCCTGCTTCCTGGGCTTGCTGGGTCTCTCCGACATTCCTCTTGGGTCCCTGAGATTCCTTCCCTGGCCCCAGGCCGGTATTCCTCTCTCTGTTGCCCTTGCCCCCTCTTCCCAAGGGCTACTCTCCTTTCCTCATGGTAAGAAGCCACACAGAGAAATGGAGCCTCAGAGGACTGGGAGTAGCGGCCCCAGGCTCTAACCCCATTCCTCATTCCCTGTGACTTGGAGTAGTCAGTTTCCTGCTGGAAGCCTAGGTCCTTCAATGGGCAGAGAGGTGCTAAGGGCATTTCCTTTACAAGCTGGGTATTCTTCTAATTGACAGCTAGTTACTGAATGCCATTTTGTTTTTTTGGTCAGAGACTCTTCTAGGCTCAAGGGATGGGGTAAAGACATTAAGCAAATAAAGAAGAAAAATGTATACACACAATGTGTGTGTGTGTGTGTGTGTGTGTGTGTGCGAGAGAGAGAGAGAGAGAGAGAGAGAGAGAGAGAGAGAGAGAGAGAGAGAGAGAGAGAGAGAGAGAGTGCAAAATGTGTTTGGCAGTGGGAACAGCAAGGCCAGTGGGTCCGGCACTGAACAAACCATGGGGATGTGGAGGAGACGGGGAAGGAGAGGCAGCAGAATCAAGAGTTAGGAGCTTGCAGAACTTAGATTTTGACTCAGAGAGATGGGAGCCATGAAGAGGTTTTGAGCAGAAAAGTGGTCAGTTTCTATATACTTTTTGGCCATCAAACTGATAGGACTCATTCACACATTGCATGGAGTATGTGGGAAGAAGACAAAAATCAATGGAGCTGTGGGCTGGAGATTTAGCTCAGTGGTTCCGGTGCCTGCCTAGCAAGCGGAAGGCCCCTGCCTGGTTCAATCCCCGGGAACCACAAACAACAATGCCAGGCAACTCACACCCACCAGCAATCAGTACCACATACCACAAAACTGGGCATGGTGGCTCATGCCTGTCATCCCAGCACTCAGGAGGCAGAGGCAGGAGGATTGCTAAGTTTGAGGCTTGCCTGGGCTACACAGTGAGCTCAGGGCCAGCCTAAACTACAAAGCGAGACCCTGAACTACAAAGCGAAACCCTGTCTCAAAAAAAAAAAAAAAATCGGTGGAGCTGCCATTTATGAAGATGGGCGTGGCTGTGTGGAGAACACTCAGTCATTGTACCTGCAGCTCTCAAAACCCAGGTCTGGGAAGAGAAGAGGGCACAGAAGCACTTCCCTTGTGCTTTCCATATTTGGTGATGAAACTGTGAGAAAGATCCAGCACTTCCTGCCCTTGTATAATCCCCTCCCATCTGAATCCAGGTGGAAAGATAGTACTATGGTGGCTGTACCGCATTTCAGAGGGTATTACACAGGTAGAGCACACCTACCACACAGCCTTCACCCACAAAGCATGTTCTTGAGCTAGTAAGCAGAGGGGAGGTAGAGTCCAAGGATGATCAGGGTTCCACATCCTAGTAGTGGCCCTAAGATGGGTGGGGCCACATGAAAGGGCCAGAGAACCATGTCTAGGAGCTGAGATGGCCTCTGGGGGAACAGCCAGCAAGGAAACAGGGATCTCAGACCTCCAACCAGAAGGAACAGAACCTGCCGACAACCTGAACAATCTTGAAAGCAGATTTCTATCCAGTGTGCAGAGAGCAGAGCCCGTTCTGGGCAATTCCCTCCGAGGCCATAAACAGAAAATGCAGCTGAGGCTGACCAGGTTTCCGAGTTACAGAACTGTCCACTAAGAAATGGTTGTTATTTTTAAGCTGCTTAGTTGGTTATACAACAAAAGAAAATGAATGCCCATCTCATCCCAATCCTTACATCCAGCCAAAATGGAGGGTTCTTGTCCTCACCGTCTGGGTGAGGAAATAGATCAGAACATAGTGCCCTTATTGGGACTGAAACTCTGGGCTGTCTCAGCAGACTGCTTCATAGAAAGAGGTGCGAGCTGCTGGGAAGGTGGGATGCAGTGGGACCTGGCTGGGGAGCGGGGAGACCCTGGTCCTAGGTTGGGCCAGCGAGGGTGACGTGGGCTTCCCATTTTGCTGTCTGGCCTGGGGCTCAGAGTGTCTACGCCCATGGCTGTGCATCGAGGACTGTGGTTGCTGAGGGTGTATGTGTGGGAGAGTGTATGTGCGTGTGAGCCTGCTGAGTGTGTCTGGGTGTCCTGCGAGTGGAGGGTGTCTGTGCATCAGAATGTATCTGTCACGGGGTGACTGGGTCTGCATGGTTAAGTCCTGGTGTGAGACTGTGTTGCCACTGGGTGTCTGAGGGTGACTCTCAGTAGTGAGATGGCCAGAGGGGCAGGGAGTGTCTGCGAGGGTCAGGGCTGAGTGTTCCCCCAAACATGTCTATATGTATGAAGTTCAGGGTGCCTGGGAGTCATTCTGAGCTTCTGCGGGTTCTGAGGGATCCAAGGGTCTCTCCTGTGTGGGAGGACGAGTGCCCAAAGCATCCTGCCAGCCGTCTGCAGGTTCTGGTGCTCCAGTCTGGTGTCCCTTGGCGCATCTGTCTGTGCGCCTGTGTGTGTCCATGGGTTTGTCTGTCCAGGTGTCTGGAAGAATCGGTTGTGTCTGTCCAGGCATCTTCCTTGGTTCTGAAGAGGTTGGCAGTGCCTCTTCCGAAGTGAGTGTATCCCTGTGGTTACGCGTGTGTTGCCGCGAGGGAGGCCGGGCGGCGGAGATGCCGTGCCGGTCTCCGGTCTCCGAGTGTGTCCCTTCAGAGCGCGCCTGTGTCTCTGGGCGAGGCCTGTCTGGCTCTGTGACTGGACGCCGGCATCTGGGGAGTCTGAGGATCGGAGCGGGGGTGGGGCGGGGAGGGACGGGCGGAGGACCCCGAGCCGACTGCTTGGCCTCGCGCCCCACTGCGGGCGCTCACACCTGCCGGCCGGGCGGCGAGAGGGGGCGCAGCCCGCACCTCCGGCTCCCACGCCCCGCCGGCGGCGCCCCCTCCCCCGGGCGGCGCCGATTGGCTGCGGCGGCCGCTCGGGTCCGCCCCGCGCGGCCGGCGGGGGGCGCCGCGGGCCAGAGCGCGCTGCGCGGTCGCCGCCGCCGGGAGCACAGCGAGCCGCCAGCGCCCGCCCGCCGCCCGCCGCCCGCCGCCCGCCGCCCGCCCGCCGCCAGCCCTGCCGCGGAGCCCAGGCCCGGCCCCGGGCTGCCGCCACCACGCCGCGCGCCGTACTCCGCGTCAAGAATGGGGCGGCCAAGCTGCCCAAGCCGCCCGCCGCCGCCGCCGCCGCCGCGGCCGAGGCTCCGGGCGCCGGCGCGGGCATGGAGCGCTCGCAGAGCCGCCTCAGCCTGTCCGCTTCCTTCGAGGCGCTCGCCATCTACTTCCCGTGCATGAACTCCTTCGACGACGAGGACGCGGGTAAGCGCGCGGCCCGCCCCCGACCTTGGGGTCGTCCTGGCTCCAGAGCTGGAGGCCCCTGAAGACCCCATGCGTTCTTAAAGCGGACGGGTGTCTGTCCTCCGCCCCCAAGCCCACTCGGGTAGGCGCCCGGGCTCTCCTTCCCCTCCCAGCGGATCCCAGGGGTTCTAGGATGCGACCATTCTTATCCTTACCCCCAGGGGACCCTAGATTATCTACCTTCACCCCTTTCCCCTGGGTGGGTCCTTCAGTCTCCTGGACCCACTGTCCCTACTCACTTGAGCCTGCTGGGTACCTTCCACTTGTCTTGTTCCTGGGTCTTACCTGCCACGGTCCTCGGGTGCTCAGTTCAGTGAGTGCCCACTGTAATCCCTGGGGCACTGGTTGCCTCGCCCTGGGGCTCCAGCGCGCCCCTCGGCTCTCCTTAGGCTCTCCATCTTTGTCTTGGCTGCACCCAGGGCTCCGTGCCCAAGACCCCCGCCCCGCGCTCAAGGCCTTGTCTACCCTGGTTTCTATCTCTGACCCTTTCCCCTCCGGCTGGGGCTCCGGATGCCTGGTTCTCACCAGGCTGGGGCTGATGGCGGAGAACCCGCTAGGAAACGGCCTTTCGGATTTCTGCCGGCACCTCCAGGAGGGAGATGTAAGGCGGTGCCAACTCTGCGCTTGGGTCCTGTGCCGTTCCCAGTGTTCTTGTCCCTGGAGTGGCCAGGCTTTCTGTACGGGCTGAAACCGGCTTCCTTCCTGCGTCTGCACCTCCTGCTTCCAGGTTTGTGCACCACCATAGCGAGAGGTGCAGGGGTGAAGGAAAACCTGTGCTTTGGGGGCCCTGGGGCCAGGCAGAGAGACCTTCGGAGCGCTGGATTTGGTTCCGGGGTGGAGAGGAGAATTCAACAACAGGTGGGGTAGCTAGAAGGTTTGGGTGAGAGTTCTCCAAAGAGTGCAGATTGGGACCAGAACGTGGCTCCAGTCTTCTTTATAAACCACAACCTTGGGCCCTCAACCTCAGCTTTCTCATCTGTGAAATGGGGATCATGGTGCCTTACACTTAGGTTCCGTATGGCTCTCTGAGAGTTCAGGTAAAAGTGTGTTTTGAGCTGAAAATCTTCCAGTATTTGTATTCAATGAAGGAAGGGGCAGAAGGGAGATGAGTGTCAGTGATGAGGAGAAACAAGATTTCATGGACACTTCCAAGACTCAAAAAATTCATGTATGGACCATTCAGGATATTTATCCTACAGTTCTAGGGAGTTCACGGATGGACGTGTTGACTCCCTGCCTGGTGGGACCTTCATCTGATCAACACTGCTATCTAGGTTCTGTCATGGGATTCGGCAGTGGGTGCTCACCTTTAGGGGAAGGGAGAGAAAAATTCTCCAGAACTTGGGCTGCTGAATGAATGGAGGGAGGTGAGGCAGACCCCCGACAAACCAGCCTTACTGTTGACCTGGAGCTGGGAGTTAGGGTAAAGATGGGAACAGCAGAGCCATTTTATGAAATCCCATTTTATAGAACAGGTAACTGAAGCTCAAAAACTCAACTTCCCCTGATGTAGCCAAGGGAGGTCATGTTGTTTTGGAAAAGTCAAGGTGAGGAAGAAATGAGGGCTTCCTAATGCAGTGGCTTCCACTGAAGCAAAACTGGGAAGAAGAAGTTGGGCTAGTTTGGGGCTCTGGGGAAGGCAGGAAGCCCCTGCAGCCCAGGCAAGCTGGCTGCCAGTCCTCCTGGCAGGGCTGGGCATGTTCCTAAGTTCAGCAGGCCACTTGGGTCTCAAGAGCCAGGCTGAGCAGGAGCAGGAGAGGCAGGTATGATTTTGTTTTCTCTGAAGTCATGTTCCGTGTCATGGATCAGACACCCTGGTGATTATTCCAGGCTGCAGGAGGCCTGCTCTAGGATTCGCTTAGGTCAACAGATAACTCCATGTCATATTAAGATTTTTTTTAATATTAAGATATTTTTAAAGGTCCACCTGATGGGCTTTTGTCAATGGATTTCTTCAGATTCTTAAGTGCTTCACTTGGAAGATACCTAGAAATCATCTTGCAACCCCTTCTAGCCCCCCAGGTAGATGGAAGTGTGCATGTGTATTTGTTACATGTGACTCTGTGTGTGTGTGTGTGTGTGTGTGTGAGTGACAGAAGCCTTGATGTGTGATGTGTACATGTATGTGTCTGCATACAACCCAAGGTCATCTGCAGCCACAGAGCTGAGACCCAAATCTGGTTTCCGGTTCTTTTCCCAGAAAGCCGATAGCCTGTTTCTGAAAGAGGCTGTTGTAAAAAGCCAGATCTCACCATGTAGGAAATGGTTCCCAGGTGAGGAGGCCTAGGGGTGGGGCTGCCAAGCCAAGAGCTGAGTTTGAGCATCTTGAGCCCACTATCTGCCTGTCTCGAGGGCTGCCTTGAGCTTGGGAGGGGGAAGGAGAAAGTCAACTTTCATTTCCGGAACAATAATGAGTGTCTGGTGAAAGTTGAAGTAGGGAACGTTGTCTTGGTGCTTAATTTGTCTTCTCAAAGTCATTAATTTTCTCCTAAAAGCTGCCTTTTGGATTTACTCCTTTTGAGAATCACTGCACTGAACTAATTGCTAAAAGCAGTCGGAATACAGTAGTCCCTGGACTCCTGGACAGAGACTCCAGCAGGAGGCTGTCAGCGCAGGCTTGGCTTCGTCTGCTTCTCCCCCACTCTGCTGGCCCTCTTGCTGCCGATCTGTCCCTGGTGGCTCTGACTCAGAAGTGTGTCTCTGACAGGCCTCAGGTTTGCGTGAGAGCCTCCCTTCGTTGCTGCTTCCAGCCCATGCCCAGTGCATCTTTTCCATCCACCAGATCGGGCCAGAGCATCTCCAGGGCTCCCGTGTCACCCTCCAGCTACTTTCTTAACACATAACGTGAGAAGGAGACTTCTGTTTTCCCTTAACCTTAAATAGGGCAGAATGTATTCCTGCTTTGGATTTTGGACGCTTGGAGACTGGATGAAGCTGCCGGTTCTTCCTACCTCTTTCTTGCCACCCTTGGCCCAGGAGGTTACTCACTGCAGCTTCCTCTGTGGAGAATGCATTTTCTTTTTTTAATGATACTGCTTTGCTCCTTTTCCCAAGCATACTGGTGTGTTAGTGAGCAGGGCACTTGTGAGCATTTTTTGCTTGTATCTTTGTTGTTTAACCTTGTTGGCACCTGGGTTTGTAACTGGGAGGCTTAGAGGGAGGAATAAGACATACAGTTTTCTCATTCATATGAGAAAAAATGCAGTCACATGGACCCCATACCCCAATGTTGTATTGGACTAGACGTCTTTCCAGACACTTCAAATATATCATCCTAATACTTTTTCATAATACCTCTATAACTATATAGTTCAAGCTGGTCTTGAACTTGTTTGAGGCCCCAGGCTGGCCTCAGAGTCATGGAGACCTTCCTGCCTTAGCCTCTACAATTATGGGCTTGTGCCACCATGTCTGTGTAACCTCTATAAAATTAACTTCCTATTAACATCCCCATTTTCAGATGAGAAAACTGAGGCATAGACTTAGTAATTTACTCAAGGTCACACTCAGAAAGTCAGGGAGTTAGAATTTGAACTTGGAACGATTTGACCTGTACATCTGTGCTTTTAATTGTGCTACTTGCTACGAGAAGGGCTTAGTACAGTAGTAGTATGAAGTGAGTCTGAATACATGATAACTTTGACCTATCTTATTAGCAAGTGATAGATGTTTTTATGCCTATAAAAAAATCTGTGGGTTTGGGCAGGGAAAAACCTGATTCTTAAAATGTTAGCTCTTGTAATTTTACTGGGCTGATTTTATTGGGCTGTTGTAAGTAGTAGAGTTGGATGCTCTTTCTTTGAACTTGCATAAAGATGGGGGTCTGGGGGATTCTATGCCAAGCAGGAAAGTGGAAAGCATTCTGTCTGTCTATGTCCCTGCTCTTCCTGACCAATTAATTCATTTGCACTTCTCCAGGTCTGCCCCTGTGCCTCGGCCTTGGGGCACAGCTGGAGAGTAGAGTGCACCCCATCTCCACCACAAGCTACAGGGAGTTGTTACATTAGGGTCTGGAATTGAGGATGGTGTCCCCGAGCCTGCCCAAGTGGTTTCGGCATCCAGTTCTCCCCCGCCCGTCCAGGAGAAGGGCGGAGAAGCTGGAGCAGCCAGCTCTGATTTGCCCATAGGATGGATGCTTCCAGTGCAGGGAGGAAGTTGCCATGGCAACACCGGCCGGCTACCGGTTCCTCTCCTAGCTGTTCGGGCCACATCTCTGGGCTGGAAAGCCCTTCACAGCACCACCCTCTTCCGCTCAGACCAAATCTGGCGCTGTGTGTGTTTGGGGGGGTATGGTGGATGGGCCTCATAAACTAGTACCACAGCTTCCTCCCTCTCATTTTTGGACAGAGGGGAAATGGAGGTTGTCTGAGTTACTTCTGGGTTGTGAAGTAGAGATACTCATATCCTGCCAGATAGATCCTGGCAGCGGTGCTGGTGGTGGCAGCTGGGGTTGGGGTGGGAGCTTCAGAGTTCTGATTCCTTTCCCCCACCACCTCCAGCCTCCTGGGGTGACCATACCAAAATCCCCTCCTCTCAATTTATTCTACATGGCAGAGTTTTCCTTCCTAGATCAAGTGCCAACTTTTGTCCTTGAGATTTGACCTGAGATTTTTTTTCTGGGAAACAAAATGTCCTGCTGCCCCTCCATTTCCTCTGGAGATGGTGGGAATTAGGAAATCCTTCGGCCCAGGGAGGCTCGGCTGGATGGGTGGGGGAGGGCTTGGCATATCCTTTCGATCAGAGCCACCTGAAGGCTTGGCAGGCTTCTTTCTGTCCCTTTCTTCTCTATCCCCCAACCAGCTTACCCCCCTAATGCTACTCGTTTTTATATTTCAGCTTCTGGGCAGGACTCTTCCAGATCTGCAGAACCGAGACGTAATAGAGAATCAAACCAACTGTTTCCATAGTTCAAGGTGTGGGGTGGAGTGAGAGCGTGAACCCAAATCTCTTGATTTTATTGCAGTCAACCTAGAGAATGACAGTGTTTCAGGAAAACGAGGTGCGTGAGGTTCACCCCTCCTCATCAGCAGATCTTGAGTCGACAGGCCTGCTCTGCACTGTTAGAGACTTCCCCCCCCCAAGCCTCCCTTGCTTGGGCCCCTCCTGTCCCCCATCCTGCGCCCCCAGGCTCCTGCCTCCTGCTTTGCAGCTGCGGAGGGCCCACCTGCTCTCTTCCGTGCAAAGAGGGAAGGACTGGTCCATCGCCTGCTTCCCTCTGGGGACAAAGCTCTGCCCCACCCCCAGCCCAGAGGCAGAGCAGCTCCTCTGCAGGCTGAGCGGGGTGGGCGGGGCGCGGAGGAGAGCCCGAACTGAAGGGAGCCTCCGCCCTCGGCTGCCCTTCTCTCCTCTCTTGGGGCCTTTCTTCGCTGGAACCATCACTTCAGCACGTCTCTCATAAATTGTCGGAAAAGCTGCACTTGTGGAGAACATGCTCGACACCTCCCCTCACGTGACCCCCACTCCCACCCAGCTCCACGTCAGTTCCACAGTGTTCCCGCGGCACAAGGGTATGTGGCGTTGAATTTGACTGTGCTGGCCTCATGGCCTCCAGCAAGTCCCTTAACCTTCCTGAGCCTCACTGGACAGCAAGTAATGCCGTGGCCCGAGCATTGCGTGGGGTGGTCAGAATTAAATGGTCGAGGAGCTTGCCTAGCGATGCTCAGGGCTTTGCTTGATGTCACTGAGCCCTGTAGCGCCTCCGAGGATGGCTCCTGTTGCCCATGTACCCATTTTGCAGATGAAGAAAGCCAAGCCGCCGGACAGTTTGCATGGTAGTGATTCCAACCCAGCGATGTTTGACCGGAGGCCACCTTTTCTGCCTCTGGGCGTGAAGTGAACCCCAGGTGGGAAAAGGCAGTGTAGACTTGTGCTGTTAGGACAGCAAGTAACAAAGCCCAGGGAGAAGGGACCTGTTCAGGGTCGCATGTGCCCCACCAAAGGCCATCACCCGCTCCAGTCTGCCCCAGCCCGATGCCGTCCCTTCCTGGTCCTAGTTCCTGGATGATCCCCGTCACGGTTGGCCTGCAGCTACTGCAGCTACCTGGCCTCCTTGAAGGATCCAGTTGTCTGCCCTGGCCCTGGAGGCCCAGCCATCACCTGCCGCTCCAGACCGATGTAGGCCAATGCTGGATTATATTTAACGCTGTGCTATTTCCACTTGACAGCTCTGGAGCGCGTCCCCCTCTCCTTTCTCCTTCCTCCCCCCTCCCCTTCTGATTCACTCGGAAACTGACGAGGCTGATGTCAGCGCCTTATTCTTAGCCCCCGTAATTGTAACTGCATTTAGCAGTGCGCACTTCATTAACAGTTTCTGCGAGGGGGGAGTGAGATGACTGTGTGGCCGGCAGGGACATTGGTGTCAGTGGGGCCGGGGCCGCCGCCAGGACCCTGGCCAGCAGCCTGCTTTGGACAGACAGACTGCGAGGGTTCCAGGTCTGGCTTTCTAAGACTGGCAGTCCTGGAAGGAGCCTTGACCAACATCTGGTCCGTCCCCTGTTGGCCAAGAAGGGAAACTGAGGCTCAAAGAGGCAGATGGCTTGCCATATTAAGGATCCAGAGTTCTGCCCTTTGAGTTTAGATTTTCTTCTTTGCTATATATTTGTTCAGATATTTACTGCCAGGAGTGGTGGTGCACACCTGTAATCCCAGCCCTCAGGAGTCTGAAGTAGGAGGATTAAGAGTTTGAGGCCAGTGTGGGGCACATAGTGAGTTCAAGCCCAGCCTGAACTACATAGCAAGACCCTGTCTCAGAATAAAAAATGTTTTGTTTTACTTCATTGCTCAGTGGTAAACAACATTTTAAGTGCTAGAGCTGAATTGGGGAACGAGTCAGACACGGTTTCCACTCACATGGTGTTATATTCTGGGCTGAGAGAGAGACAATGCACTGAAATCAATTATAATTTTAGTTTGTGTTAAGTAGAATGGAAATAAAACCATGGTGGAATAGGATATAACATTAAGTAAGGCAGCCAGGAAAAGTTTATCGAGAAGCTAGCGTTTGAGTTGAAGCTGAAATGACAAAGTGAATAATGAGAATATGAGTGGGAAGTGTATTCTAGAAGAAACAGCTGTGCAAAGGCCCTGAGGTCAGTGTGAATTTGGACTTGAGGGGACAGAAAGTAGGCTGGCATTGTTGGAGGGAATGAGAGGGAGACGAGGTCTGATAAGGGACAGCCTGGATCATCGCAGCCTTCTGACAGTAGCAAAGAGTGTCTGGCAGGACCTGAGGTCCAGCAAGAAAAATGGCCCCAGCTGGGTGAAGTCAGAGAGAGGCCAAGAGCTCTTGCTCCCTCCCCCAGCACCATCCTCACTGTTCCTTAGGCACAGGTGGCTGTGCCTTTATGTGCACAGCACGGCTTCCTTCCATGCCATAGCTAGAGGGCACCGGAGGGTCAGGCACGGCTCTCTTCTCATCATCACTTGTCTCATCTGATCCAACTTTGCAGTTTCTTGAGCAACTCAGAGGGACCTCAGGAAATTTCCTTGGTGGGTCAGAAGGAAGAACCCTGCAGACCTGACTTTTCTCCTGCCTCTGTCACCTCTAAGTTGTGTGTTCTGGGCTTCAGTTTCCTCACCTCTAAAACGGGCCATAATAATAGCAAACACTTCAAAAGGTGATTGTGATGAGTCAGTGATAAAATACACAAACGTACCTGGCCCAGAGTGGGCCTGACTGGCTAAGATATCTATCCTTAGTGGTGTGGACTAAAGCAGTGGTGGCACACGTGCCACAGCAGGCTGTTTGTGACATGAAAGCTCTAAAGGTACGCCCTCCCTGGCCCAGGGTGTCCATGGCCAGCACACAGTAGGGATCGGCCCGTGATGGTGGTGTCTGAACGGGACAGAGTTGGCCGTTCAGGCTCAAGTGAGCCCCAGAATGACCCAGAGTGCTCGTTGCACACAGACTGCTGAAACCCTGTCCCCGGCTCCTCACTGGGTTTAGATGGTCTCCAGACCCTCATTGCTGCTGGCTCCTGGGGCATCCCACACGGAGGGTACTGGCCAGGGATGCTATCTTGAGAACCGCTGGGTCAGAGAGAAGGGCTGGAGAAGAATAATGGGTCTTGGGCCAGAGAGTTAGCTCAGTGGTCCCGGCGCCTGCCTCACAAGAACAAGGTCCTGAGTTCGATCCCTGGTGACCACCTACCATGTTGGGCGTGGAGACTCAAGCCCACCAACAATCAACCAGCAATCAGCACCACATTCCATGGTGCTGGGCGTGGTGGCTCGCGCCTGTTATCCCAGCACTCGGGAGGCAGAGGCAGAAGGATTGCTGAGTTGAGGCTTGCCTGGGCTACATAGTGAGCTGAGGGCCAGCCTGAACTACAAAGCGAGACCCTGTCTCAAAAAAAAAAAAAGAATAATGGGTCTTTTCGTCCTTCCTCTCTCTGGCTCAGATGTTGGGACCCTGGGTGCCAAGTTCAGCCCTCAGTGTAGTCTTTCAGCCTTCCGTTTCTTCCTTTTTCTTTGTGCTTGGATTCACCTGAGGCTCGGCTGCTGCCTGCTTTGCAGGGACGGGGTTCACTGTGCGGGCCTCGCACTGGGAAGTCATCCGAACAGCGATGAATGAGCCAGTGTGAGAGACGCCATCAGGGCGTCCCGTGGACTCCAGCAGCCCCAGGACCCCTGAGCGTCCAGCTCTAGCACCCTTTTCTAGACAGATCAGGGTGTGCTCCCTTTCCTGTAGTGGAGAAAGGTAGGAAGGGCAGTATATTAGAACCATAAGGTTCATTTGAGGACAAACTTCTACTGGGAAGAAATAAGTCGAAGGAATCTTGGATGAAAAGGTGCAAAGTGCTGGAAAATGCTTCTCAGAGAGTTGCCTGAGCCAGTTTATCTAGATTTTCTAAGAAAGGGATTGCTGGTCATTTTCTAGGGAGGGGCATCTGACCTGTGATGTGATCTTATTTCTTATCAACAAAACTCAAAATCTGAATACATAGGCATTTAAAAATACTACCCAGGTGGGAGGTGATGTAAACTGATAGGGGATGCTCTCCCAGAGAGGAAGTTTGGGACAGCAAAAGAGCGCAGACCTGGGAGCCCCAGTGACCCAGGTTTGTGTCTCAGCCACGTGCCAACTGTGTGTCCTGACTGCATGTGTAACTAACTCATCTGGGCTTCAGGCTTGTCTTTTGCAAAATGTAGCAGGAGTTGGAGATACCTGTGAAAATTTGTATAACACATGGAAAGCATCCCAGAGATGGAAGCTGTGCCTTTCGCGTTTCTGTAGACTTCCGGAAAATGAGGTGATTTGCACGGTTGGCTGGAGGATGGGGCTGGGGAAGGTACCACCTGCTTGTGTGTGTTTGGCGTGTGTGCAGCAGAGCCCAGGAAGGGGCATTCAGGGTCAAGACAGAGGATCCCATTCAGCCACCGAATCTCAGCCATTTCTGCTTCTTTGGGGCCTCAGTATCCCTCCCTGCAGAGTGAGTGTCTAGGAGGCTTGGATTAGAGGCAGCCGGCTATCCGAGAGAGACCAGTCCAGGCATCTAGTCTAGGATCCGTCTCCTCCTTTGGATTCATCTGCTCCCTGTCAACCCATAGTACGAGTCATTTTTTTTCATCCCTAAGAGTCCCTTCCAGAACTTCTCTCCAGCTGGTCTTTTGTAGATTGGTCATTGAATAGTTTTGAAAATAGGTATTTTGATGATGACTTAGTATATGTAGTTACTATGGCAGTTGAAGTCCTTGAGAAATATCCAGCGAGGAACATCCTAGGCACATCCTGTCTGTTGATCCTCGTGTCCCCTCTCTGGTATGAACATCGTTGCCACCTCTCACGACCGCGTATTGCTGTTGCTGACAAAGGTGTGTGTAGTATGAGAAGAAAGCAGAGCAGCACCAGCAAACACCCAGGGAGTTGGAACTTCCCCTCCCTCCTCTGCCACCTAGTCCCATTCCAGTTGCCAGCACCATCACAGTCTTTCCAGCTCCTAGTTTTTAATTTTCCTATTATCAAAACTTATTTAGCCTGTATGGTAGTGTCCAGCCCTGTACCAGGCCCCTGAAAAGTCAGATTGATCCTGATAGAGGTAGCGATTCAGAGCCCCCCACCCCGACCCTGTCAGATGGCCTGGGTTTAAAATCTGGCTCTGCCACTTACTGGCTAAGTGACCATGAAAAGTTACTCAACCTCTTTGAGCTTGTTTTCTCATCTGTAAAATGGGCTCACAACAGCCCCTTCCGCTGTCATGAGGACTAGATGAATAAACATTTTTAAAGTGCTTTGTGGAGAGCCCTGGGCACTCTAAAGTATGTTCAGAGTGGTTACTTTTGAGTCTTCAAGCTTGAAGTCTCTCTGCGGTCACCTATGGTGGTGATCTTAGTTGAGGACCAAGGAATCTCCATTGGCCCAACACCTCACAGCAGGTCGATGGCCAAGACAAAACAGGAGCCAGCACAGGGTCTCCCACTCTGGGTATTAGACGTACCATCCCTGGCCAGGTAGCTGAGGCTTCAAGTCTGCACCCTGCATCTCCAGCACTTGGTGTCCCCAGTAAATGCCACCCGGACTTTCCCTGGGAGGCGGTGGGAGGATGTGTCACTAATTGGGCTTGTAAGGGAAATTAATTAGCTCCTCAGCACATGTCTTGAGAAACATCCTTCATCTGCCTGAGTCCAACCCCACGCTGGATCGAGTACCTCTGGGGCCCGCTTGGGCCGAGCCAGGCCACCACTCAGCCTTCTGGCCTAGGAAGGTGGCATTGCCACTCCGCTTCTTCTGATGGGCATGCTGAGTCAGGGCACAAGAACTTCCCAAACTGGGCAGCCTGGCCCTGAGGGGAATGCGGTGGGCACCTCTAGTGAGGGAGCACTTCACACATAGATCATTCTCTGCACTCCTGGCAGTCATGTCAAAGTAAAAAGAATACAGAAGAGAGGGAGCCCTTCCCTCCTACCGCCTGAGCCCTGATGGACTGTGGGAGCCCCGCCAGGTCAGGCCTGTGAGTGACAGGGATGTAGCATGGGCAGGGAGAGCAGCAGCCACCGTGGACATCCAGCTGCACGCTGGCCTCCGCCTGCTCCTGCTCCCTGTGATGCCCTGAAATTGTCGACCAGCCTTCTGTGCTCCTGTGTCAGGGAAGCCACCAGATTGGTGCAGGCATGACTTTGGGGTAAGGCAGTTCCTGTCAGCTAAGGCAGTTCTTCAAAGATGGCATAGCTCTGATCCAATAGCAACAGATGCTCATGGCAGCTATGTATGGGTGCCCTGCTTGGTAAAGAGGATGTGGCAGGTGCCACAACTATCTGACCCTCCACTGTTCACAGAACCTCAGACTGCATAGCTCTGTGCTAGGCCTGATTGTAGATCACCTTCTCCTCAATCTGCAATGAGTCATGATCATTGCAAGAGGCAGGATGGTGGAATTGAATTTCTGGCACAACCTGCTTGGGCCAAGATCAGACAGCTAGCGAAGGGGGAGGTGGGTCGCCAGCCCAGGCCTCACTCCCGCTGTGGTCCTTGCAACCTTCCATACTACGTTCCAGGTTCTTCACTGACGAAGATCAGTACTGAGTGCTTCTCAGGGGGTTCTCACCAGGCACCCCTTCAAAGCGTTTCTGTCCTGACTTCTGCTTTACACTATATGGACAGAGTCCTTTGTCTGACAAAGTATTTTTATCTCCTTGACCTACCTGATCCCTGTGGAATATTGGCCTGTATCTTGAGAGGCGGGCAGGAGCTCCAAAAGTTTGTGTGAGAGGATACAATAAGGGTAGCGACTCAGTCATGGAATAAACACTGGATTTGTCAGAAGGAAACCGAGACTCGAAGTCCCATTTCGACTGTCTGCCAGCAGCCTGACCCTGGGGAAGTCATCTCCTCTTTGCCATCTCCTCAGTTTCCTCATTGCGTGCAAAGCAGCAGGTAACCTGCAGGTGTAAAGATAGTACATATATCCTGATTTGGGGTGAATCGGGAGCCCAGAACCAATGCAGGCCCCTGTCTTACTTAGGGAGATTTATGTGTAAGAAATAATTTAGAATCAGGGCTCATCTGTAAAATGGGCCCAATGACATTTGCTCTTCTGCCTTTGCTTGGGTTCCACCAGAGGTAGACCCTGAAACAGGGATTGAAGGACAACTATTAGTTAGACTGGGTGCGGGGTGGGGGGGGGCGCATGTAATCCTAGCACTTGGGAGGCTGAAGTAGGAGGGTCTCAAGTTTAAGCTCAGCCAGGGCAAGTTAGGAAGATGCCGTCTTAAAACTGAAACACAAATAATGTTCAAGGACATGGATTATGTCTAAACTCACAAAGCTGCCATCCTCTAAGACAAAACAGTTGAACAGAGCCGGGCGTGGTGGCTCACGCCTGTAATCCCAGCACTCGGGAGGCAGAGGCAGGAGGATTGCTGAGTTCGAGGCTTGCCTGGACTACATAGTGAGCTCAGAGCCAGCCTGAACTACAAAGCGAGACCCTGTCTCAAAAAAAACAGTTGAACAGAAATTTCACATAGTTCCTGTAGCTCACAAAGGGGTTTGAAGAAACCCAGAAAAGAAGTGAGGAATTGAAGCAGGGATCGGTGTGGTATCAGGCACGTTACCTCTGAGTGAGGGCAGCTGGCATTTAGTCTTGCCAAAGGCTTCAGGGAGACTGTAGAACAGGGCGTAGCAGGCTTTTGTGAAGGGCCAGACAGCAGATATTTTTGTCTTTGCAGGCCATACGGGCTGTGCTGCCACTGCTCAGTCATGCAGTTATAGTGAGAAAGCAGACACCGGCAGTATGTAAATGAACGGGTGAGGCTGTGTCCTAATAAAACTTTATTTGCAAAAACAGCCTGATGGAGTTGGCCTGTGGGCTATAATTTGCCGAATCCTGGAGTGGAAAAGACCTCTCACCTGCTCCAGTCAGGAAGGAGCTGGACATTATACCCTGGCTTCCATCAGTAGGAGCTGAGGGCTGCTAGGGTGGGGTCGGAGAGCTGATTGTGCCCTAGTCCCAGTGCACAGGGGGTAGGTCTTCGGCAAGACCGCTCAGGTGTTGGCCAGAGGAGGTCAGACCAGGCAGGGGTGTTGGGAGGACAGTATCACTCACTCTGGCTCTGGCGAGGCACCTTTGACCACTGGGAAAGTACACTGAAGAGGTGGCAGATGAGCCGGGCAAACAGGTTCCAAACAGGGCTAGATTATTTCACTTCGTAATTCTAGCCTTTGCAAGCATTTGTTCTTTTAGGGAGAAAACAGCTTCTCCACACTGAACAGTGTCATTCTAGGTTTCTGCCTCTGTGGGAGGCAGAGTTCCTGGAGTTGGGTTGCCTGCTCCTGCTCCGGGACGCGCACGTCTTCCTCCATGTTGGTCCTTCCTCCTGGACATCCCCCGGTACTTGGCTTTTCCCTTTTTCCTGAACTTGCATACTGTGGCTTCTGTCACTACACTGTGAGCCCTTCAGGTTGGAGCTGTGGAATCACGTCTGCACCTGCCAGGGTCACCGGTTTGGGAAGAGTGAGACTGGATCTCAAACACCTCCTCCCTCCCAGCCACGTCTTCCCTCCCTCCAGGGCCTCACTCGGCCAGGCCCTGCTCTCACGACCTAGGACCTGACCAGCCTTTGTCATGGTAGTTTCCAGTCTGGTGATGGTAGCGGTGGTGGTGGAGTTGCACACTAGGCAGCCCAGAGAAATGCAGGGCACCAGGGAAACCACAGCAGGAAGAACTGACCTGTGTGGTGCACGGCGGGCAGCAAGAGAGGGGAGGAGACCCGGCCCAGGAGTGGAGGGTGGGTCCTGGCTTCTCTCAGGCTGTGTGCTGACCTCTCCACGCTCTTTCTCTCTGTCCCTCTGCCTTTGTGTGCATCTCTCTGTGTCACACACACACACATGCATATAGATACCAACTGTAACTGCTTCTGCATGACAGAATTATGAGTAGTTTTACTTTCCACTCTGTATTTTCTAAGTTTCCTACAGTGGCCATGTCACTATAGAAGTCAAGGCCTCAGGGTCAGGAGACCATATTCCTTCTGGCAGTTGCATGGCCTTAACCATGATATTGGCCAATGCAGAGGGTCTTCTGTGTCACTCTGAGAGAGGCCAATCATGATCATGAATCCTACTCCCATGGTACACCTCATATTCTAAGACTTGACTTCCATTAACTCATTCAAGCCCCACAGCTGCCCTGAGATAGGTACTATCATTATCCTTATATTTTGTAGGTGAGGAAACAGACACAAAGAGGCTAAATAAGTAACCCAGTGTCACACAGCAGAGGTCTGAACAGGGTTCCAGGCCAGCTGTCTAAGCTTATCCACTCCCAGGACAGACACAAGAGGATGTCTGGCACATAATTCATGCTCAATCAACTCAGTAAAGTTCTTGTTATCGTTAGCAGTCGTGCAAAGGCCTTGAGTTGAGGAAGGGATGTGGCCTTTTGAAACACCAGAGAAAGCGGCACACTGATGAGGAAGTAGGGCTGGATTATGCCAGATCTTAAAAGTCAAGGCTTGTGCACGTGAGCATAAAGAGCCAGCGTCCCTGTTGGGTTCTTAGCGGCGATGTGACAGATTCAGATTTGGGATTTGCAAATGATTAAGTACTCCTCTGGCTGCAGGGAAAGAGAAACGCTCCCTCTGGATGGAGCTGCTCTCCCTAGACAGATCTTACCATCTCCGCGGTGCAGCCTCCGAGCAGAGTGGGGCGGACCGGCCCAGAGTCTGGGCTGGCTGTGTGGCCCAGAGCACCAGGGACCAGGGACAAAGTCAGGAGTGTGTCACCAGCCTGGTCTGGTGATCCTGGGAGGCTGGGAAGTGGCGGCTGGAAGGCAGGAACAAATTACTCTCCTGGAGACGAGGCCTAGCCACTTCCTGCCGTGTTACATTATTAAATTTGTAATCTTCATTCTAATACTTTCCAGCAGTGAATAAGAACCAAATTTAAAATGCCGGCTTTACATTTCTGGAAGGAATGTAGCTCTTTGACAAGAACTCTTGAAACCCATAATTTCTCTCCAGAGGTGAATGTCTAAAGTCTTTTTTAAAAATTAAAATAAAAAATAAGAGAAAAATCACTGCTTTAGTTAAAGGTTCGGGTTGAAGGGCTTGACCTCGATTGCATTCTCCAGCGTTGGGAAGGGCCCCGAGTGGAGCTTGACCTACAAAAGCCCTGGAGACTCGAACTCCTGAATCTGGGCCTTGCTAGAGAAGAAAGTAAGATAAGCCTCATGCCTCCTTTACCCCTACTTGATACATGTGTTGGTTTATAAAAGGGGTTGGAGAAAGTGGGCCGCCATCTCCAGAACAGGCCTGTGGCAGACTCGTGAGTTTGCCCGTGACCTGTTTGGTGGGTGGCCGAGCTGGGTGCTGGTCGAATCACGTGGCACCTTGTCCTGCTTTTCCACTGGGGCAGGGTGGGTCTTGGTCCGGTGTCACTAGCATCTCTGAGCCGCTCGCCAGCTCTCCTCCAGCCAGGCTCTTCCCTGGGGTAGGGAACCTGAGGGGGAAGGGTATATGTCTGCCAGACTCCGTGTTGAACTGTGTTCCAGGGGTAGTGACCCTGGTGCTCCCTGCCCAGTGCCCCAAGCCAACTTCTGGGATCCTCTCAGCCGTCTTCCTATCTGTGACTGTACCCAGAGAGTGGCCCTGAAGATGCTGTTTGTGGCATGAGATCACTGAACAGTAGTTGTATAGAGGGGGCCCCTTGAAGTAGGGGTGAGAGGAAGAAAAAGGGGGGCTGTGGCTGGGAATCGGTGCTCCCTGCCCACTTTGGTCACATAGCCACGGGGCTCTGAGGATTCTAAATTTGAACCTGTCCTGGCCATCCAGGTCATTATGAAGGCACATTTCTCAGAATAGGAGGTTAGGGCATATTTTATTTAATAACCCTGATTTATAACTTTAAAATATTTAGAATAAGTATGAAAGCCTCATTTGTACTTTTCTCCAGGGGCCACACAGTATTAAAGGAGGGCCTCTGTGTCCTCCTTTGAACTGATCACGCAGTGGCCCAGAGATGGCCCTTCCCTCGTGGTCCCACATGCCAGCCGGGAGCAGGCACCAAGGGTAAGGCACCTCTGTGTCAACTAGAGGAATGCACTTGTTCCTGCCCTCGAGTGGCGGGACTAAAGAATGATCCCTTGTCTCAAAGGAGGGTTTGGGAAAGGAGGCTCCTTCTCCAGAGCCTGCTGGAGCTGAATGCAGGTTAGCCAGTGAAAAAGCTACATTTCTGACAGTCCCCACCCTCAGCTGGGCACCTTAGTTTAGAGAGCATGGCCTGCCTGGGAATTTACTGCACCCTCAGGCCTCAACCAGAAAGGACCCCTGGGTGAGACCTGATGGGAACATCCTTTTTCTTGTTGCATAATTGTCCTTATCATGACAGTAACATTTATTATGTTTCATGCATTGCCAAACTCCGAGTTCTTTACCTGGATCATCCTATCGAGATGTCAGCTGTTATGACAGTATAGCTGTCCTACCCACTGCATACACGAGGCAGCTGAGGCTCAGGGTGGCCGGGCCTGTCTTTGGCCCAGAGCCATTCAGTATTAAGTTCAAGCCCAGATGTACTGATCCAACCACTGCCCCACATTACCCTTTATCATTTGTTCAACCACTCTTTATGCAGGCATCAAGATATTTACCAGCCCCCCGGGCTGGAGATTTAGCTCAGTGGTTCGGCGCCTGCCTCGCAAGCACAAGGTCCTGAGTTCGATCCCAGTGACCACATAGAATGCTGGGCATGATGACTCACGCCCACCAGCCATCAATACCACACACCACAGTGCCGGGCGTGGTGGCTCACGCCTGTAATCCCAGCACTTGGGAGGCAGAGACAGAAGGATTGCTGAGTTTGAGGCTTGCCTGGGCTACATAGTGAGCTCAGGGCCAGCCTGAACTACAAAGCGAGACAGTGTCTCAAAAAAAAAAAAAAGATATTTACCAGCCCCCGCTCCAGTGTGCTGGGCATGGAAGTTGGCACAAAGTGGGACCAGGTCCTCCCTCAGCCTAGAAACAGAGACAAGCAGAACAGGTAACTAGGAGTCTGCATGTAGTAGTGGTACCACGTACCTCCATGGCTGGTGAGAAGGGTGCACCAGGCCACCGAGGGTCCTGTGAGATTCAAAGTGGGTGCGTAAGGATGTGGGCACAGGGAGGAAATGTGGCCCTGAGAGAGAAGGGTGGGTAGGGAAAGTGCCAGTGCTTCCCAGGGCCAGTCCCTTCTTGAAGATCACAGTTGCGTCATTTTGCCTCTTGGGCCTCTGCTGAGAGGAACAGAACTCGGTATTCTGGGGGACAGGTGGAAGCTGAAGGGGATGCCCCCATACTTTTCAGAATAAGAAAATCCAAGTTGGGGCCTACAGTGCAGCTCCACATAGAGTGCTCACCTAGTATGTACAAGGCCCTGGTTTCCATCCTCAGCACTGAAAGAAAAAGAAAAGAGGAAAGCACAGCAGGAGAGAGTCAAGATGGACAGGAAAGAGTGAGGCATGAGGTGTTTTAACGTTCTTGGGCAGGTCGTTGCCATTTAATGATAAGACGGTGCCGTCTCTGGCTGCAAACACAGCTCACAGGCCTGCATTTCCTGGACACGTGCTGCGCCCCGGATGCCGTGCTGAGGTTTCACGCCAGGTACCGTGTGCTTCCTGAGGACGGGGCCCTGCGAAGGCTCCTCTTGCTGTCCTGTGTCCCAAAGAGGACAGTCAGTCACCCCAGCCAGCAAACAGCCGCGCTGCTTTCCTGGCTTCTCACACCTTTTGTCTACGCTATATGTAGCCATGGTGGAAATTTGGGGAAAAGATAGAGACAGCATGCAAGAAGAAAATACGAGCAACACCAGTCCTGTAGCCCAGAAGTAGAATGCTTAACTACGTGGACTCACTTTCTCCCTAGGAGTAAGTCTGCGTGTGTGTGTGTGTGTGTGTGTGTGTGTGTACACGCACACAGGAACACATGTTTAAACCAAAGCTGGGTCATGCTGAGAAGCTATTTTGTAAACTGAAGCCACCACTTTAAAAATCACCTTAAAAGGACCTTCACGGGCTGGTCTCCACAGGGCCACCCGATTTCTAGGATTAGATCTAGAACTGCACATATATGATTTGGGTGTAGTTAACACACTTGTCCCGGCGGGTCCCGGGACGGCACAAGGCAGCTCATCCTAGCAGCCGAGGTCCTTTTATTGTCACCACTTTTTCCACTCCTATTCTTGTAAGATAAATAAATAAATAAAGTTTAAAACTGACAGACCTCCCTAGAATTTTATTCCATGCTTGGCCCTGCATTTCAATGCAAGAAGCAGAAGGTTTGTGAGCTATAAATAGCCCAGGCCTCTTCTGCACAGTGGCGGGAGCATTTGTAGGCTCTGTCTCCCCCCAACCTGCTGACCTGGATTACTTCCTTTTCGGCAGCAGTTACTTCCCTCACTCACGGGGAAGAGCAGGTCGGCCTCCGCCATAGGTACTGAGCACCAGCACTAGGCCAGGAGGAGCACTGGGGCAAGGAAGGGAGAGGGGAGAGGCACTGTGCTGTCCATGAAAGTGTAATTTGGGATACAAAAAATGCAGATTTTTAAATTCCAACGGAGCTGAGTTTGCACCTGCCCCCCCACCTTCTTTTGCCCTCTTAGCCATATCCTTAAACTAACGACCCGACCTGTGTGAGTCTCAGGTTCTCACGTGTGGATAATGGTCCGAGCTGCGCAGCTCCCTAGAACAATCCAGTGACACACGTGAGATAGTTCAGTGCAATAGTGAGTCACTCAGTTCACAAGTAATTTACGGTTATGAATACTACTATTACTACCATGTAATACTACTATTACTACCATGTCTGTATGGAAGAGTCAGCATTCAAGGGTTTTTATTGAGTGTTAACGTACGCCTGGCCCTAGGCCAGATGATGGAGTGCGTCATAAAAAAGTTCTCCCTAAATGACAGTCATTGTTATCAGCAGTACAGTGCTACTTGATCTTTACAGTGCTGGTGGGGTAAGTAGTAAAATTTTACCAATGACACGATAAAGGTCAGAAAAGTCACAAGTTTTCTAAAGCTCATTTGCCACTAAGCAGGCAAGATGGGAAGGGAACTTAGTCCATGCCTTCTGCTATCCCCGCTTCTCCCACATCAGCAGATTTTTGCAAGTCTGTATGAGAAGGGAAGAGAAAAGAAGAAAGGGAGGGAAAGACAGGAAGTGAGGAGCAGGCTTTTGCACAGAGTGTAGGGGCTCCCCCCCATCGTAGCCTCCACAGTTCCCTCTGTGCTGGCAGATCGGGGACAACTTTCTGGACCTTCTCTCTTTTGTGGGGCCACCAAACAAATCTAGCTTAGTGGTTGAGTGCCCCTGGGTTTGACCCCCATTTCAATAAAAAGAAATTTAAGGGGTTGGGGATTTAGCTCAGTGGTTCTGGCGTCTGCCTGGAAAGAGCAGGGTCCCAAATTCGATTCCAAATAACCACATGCTAGAGCCGGGCGTGGTGGCTCACACCTGTAATCCCAGCACTTGGGAGGCAGAGACAGGCAGATTGCTGAGTTCAAGGCTTGCCTGGGCCACATAGTGAATTCAGGGCCAGCCTGGACTACAAAGCGAGACCTTGTCTCAACGAAAAAAGAAAGAAAATGAAATTGAAGGTTGTGAGTAATAACCACTGTTTTGAGACCACAGCTATAAATCCAGCTGTGTGTACACTGAATTGTGAGACCTTTGGTAGATGTTTCCTGCCCTGGGAAGGTGAAGAATGGCATTAGGGAAACCCTAAGAGCCATCTGGGCATAGAGACAGGGTCATAGCTCAGGTTTGCTAAATCCTAGCTCTGTGACCTTGAACAATCCATTCAACTTCTCTGTGCCTCAGATTCCTCTTTTTCTTTCTTTGAGACGGTCTCACTTTGTAGTTCAGGCTAGCCCAGAGCTCACTATGTAGCCCAGGCAAGCCTCGAACTCAGCAATCCTCCTGCCTCTGCCTCCCGAGTGTGGGAATTACAGGTGTGAGTCACCTCACCTGGCAGATTCCTCATTTTTAAAAGGAATTTAATAATAGTCACTTGACAGAGTTAAATTTCATGATGAGAATTATCTGAGATTCCCTTCTACAAGTGTGTTTTTCCTGGTAGGCTCCTGGGTAGTCATTGAAATAGTTCAGGCTGGTATTATAGCTGCTCATGTTCACCTCTTGCCTTTTTTGGAAACCTCTTCATAATTCTTGTTTTGGCTACACATGTTCATGTGAAATGCTTATTTTCAGGACTGGAGTTCATGGTCTTGAACTTTATGAACTTACATACAAATTCTGTCTTTGTACACCTGTATTTTTTCCTAGAGGAAACCAGAACTTTCATTTGGGGAAAACCAATATATCTAAGAACTCTGAAATTGTACTCACCATGAAGGTACAATGGGACAGCGTGATCAGAAGAATGGCAGACGCCAGCCCCAACTGCCACCGTCCTGCCCTGGCCCTGCCACTCCTGGCTGCATAAGCCTTGTTGAACTTCAGCCTCCGTATCCATGAAATGAGGGCACCATAGGACCCATTTCATTAATGGGGAAGATTAAGTAGTGATCTGTGTTCATTAGGTAGCATAGCAACGAGCACCAGTTCTCAGTGCACACGCTCTGCCCTTGTCACTGGCACACGATCATCATTGTCACTGTTGTCACCACCCTCGTGCCATACTGTGTTTGCCAGGCCTGGTGCTGGGTGGGTCCATCTCCTGGAGCCTCCCTGTGTGTCCCACTCCATCCCCTTCCTCGCTCTGCCCTGGCCGCTCAGGACAGCTTGGTCATCGGACATATCAGGCAAACTGCCATGGGGCCTGCATGTTTCTTTCTCCTGTGTTGGACACGTTGTCTCCCAGACCCCCCGGGCTTGGTTTCTTGACCTTCAGCTCTTTGCCAATGTATCATAGTGCAGCTTCCCAATGCAAAAGAGACCCCAACCGCCTCCACGCGCTGCCTTCTACCCTATTTTCCATCTTTAAATTTGTCTTATTTGATATTTGTGTAGCTCTCCTGAACTAGAGCTTCAGGAGGGCAGTTTGATTTTCTTTAGTCTGTCCCTGCACAATATCCAGAGCCTAGAACAGGACTGGATGCATAGAAGGTTCTAGTACTGAAAAGACATGTACTTTGTGGTGAGTGGCTGAGTGAATGAATCTCATCTCGGCTGAGTTAGGCTCCTGTGGGCTCTCAGACTCCACTGATGTCTGCCATGTCATGTTTCAGTTCACAGATGTCCCCTGGGCCCCCCTCTGTGCCTGGCGGACTGAGGTTCTTGGGATAGAGAGATGAACAGGAACAGCCCTTCTTGAGGATTGCGAAATCCTGGGAAGCCGGCAGCGCAGTTCTCTTACCACGCTGATCAACTGCTGGCTTCTGCTGCCTCTTTTACCCTGAGCCAGAAGTGCTTGGTGCACAGGGCCTCGCCTCTCGTGTGGTGTCTTTAGCACCAGGATAAAGTCCGTTGCCTAGAGGAACAAACACAGGAGGTGACAGGGTAGAGACCAGCAGAGGGGCATGTGGATGTCCCCAGGAGGAGCAACTGGCCCTTTCGGGGAGGCATGGGCTGGAGCTGCGCGGAGTCACGTGGGAGGCGAGGACACACTTCTGTCCCTTGGCAGCTTGCCTCGCCTCTCACTTGGGCAACGGTGAAGCAAGCTGGGAACGATGGGAGAGCGGCGAGTCCCCCTCCCTCAGGAGGCTGGGTGGCCCTTCTATATTTCAGCTTTTGCCTGAGCCTCTGTCCTTGGAGTTAAAAATAGCCAAGGATGGGAGCGCAAGGACATGCTGTCCTTCTCTGCCACCGAGCGGGGGTTCTGCTGTCTCTTCTCTAAGGGGGCTGTAGGGCCACAGGTTTGAGAAGGCAGCAGCTTACAGAATTAGTCCTTCCTGCCCCCTTGAGGACGAGCAGGAACCGCTGTTTCCCCAGTCTGGATGCCTCTAAATGAGCTGCACAAGGCTCAGCGGTGAGGCTGTCGGGTAGGCAGGCATCTAGCGGAAAGTTTGATCATCCTCCAGGCCCGGGACCATGGCAGGTGTCACCGATCAATCATAGCACCCTGTTCTGCCTCGTACAGACAGTCTAAGAAAATTTGACCTGGGGTACTTCAAGCAGCAGCCACCAGAGTTGGCAAAGAAAGAGAAAACCTACTCATTATCTCCAGTCTAGTCCAGTCCCCTCCTTGTAGGGCAGGTGAAGCTCGGAGAGGGAGATAAACTTGAGGTTGAGCGGGGCGCTGACTAGACCTATGAGTTGAGTCCCCTGTGGGGCTTTTCCCCACTGTCTTTTCTGTTGCATTTTCTTTTCTACCAGAACTAAGGATTTCCTGTACAGAAGAATGGCTTTTAACCCATACAGGGGCCCAAACTTTCTCCAGCATACAGTGTGTAAGTGCTGTCAGGTTCTTTTCTTTTTTTTTTTTTTTTTTTTTTTTTTTTTTTTTTTTTTGCGATACCGGGAATCACACTTGGGCCCTTGTGCGTCCAAGGTTGGCACGGTACCACAAGAGCTAAATGCCCACCCCTCAGGTTCTTTTCTAAGGAAAGAGTGAATAGTTTCCACCAGCTCTCAAGGGGATCCTTGCATGAACAAGAAAATGTAAGAAGTCAGAAGTGTGAGTCTTTCTCCTCCGTGTGTGGGCCGGAGTCCAGCAGTGTTGGCCTCACGCAAGAGTGGTGAGAGAGGAATACTTGCAGGCCCTGCCTAGGCCTCACCCAGAGGAATCGGAATCTGCGTGTTCACCGGACCCCTGGGCAGTCCATTTGCACACTGGTGTTTGAGAGGCACAGGGCTGGAGTCATCCAGCCTGTTTTCGTTCGGAGCACCTGTTGATTCCAGGCGACCTCCCAAGTGTATGAGGTGAGCAGGGTCCTCATTTGACAGTGAAAAGAAGCACAGGTGCCACAGCCAAGATGGGCCCCACTGCCCTACTGCTCAGCTGACACCAAATCAAGAAGATATTTGTTTAAACTGAAGAAAAAAGATAGCAGTTTCTGGCTGAGGAATTAGAGGCCCCAGCAGGCATTAAGCAGCCATGTGGGAGTTTCATGTTGGAGGCCTTAGCGGGCACCAGTCAGTTGCCATTATGCAGAGTAGTTTAGAGAGGAACAGGTTTTGGGATGTGGGTGGGCTGTTGAGACCAACAGGGAATGTGCTGTATAAGGCCAGCATTGCTAGCAACCCCTGTGCCTCACACAGCACATCTAGGTGAGTTTGCTGCAGTAATGCTACTGCTAGGTGGTTCTGGCTGGTTCCATCCAGCCTTTACCTAGCCTCACTACTTCCCAAGGGTCTGACAGGTGCCGAAGGAAGATGGCCACTGTGTCAACTGAGAATGATGGTGGCAGGGAACCTTAGGCCCAGACAGACAGAAAGCTTGTCAAGGTGAAGTTGGGAGGAAGGAGTTCCACCTCAGCCGCACCCTCTGTCCCACATCCCTATTCTCCATGTGCCTCCAGTATGTTCATCCATGGGCCTTGGTGGGGCTATAACTGGACCTGTGTGTTCTGAAGGTGACATGCTTAGGGCCAGACTGCATACATAGCTCATAGCTTGTCTGGCCTTCCCAGCAGACTCATATATTGGCCTCAAATTCAGCTGGAAATGTCTCCCCCTCGCCCTGGCAGAAGTGTCCCCCACTACCATATCTCTGGCTCCTGATACTGTGGGAGAATCTGTGTAAGAAGAGGTGAAGGGCCAGCCCTGGAATATGAGAAGAGATGGAAATAAACATACACTGACACACATACACAGAGCTTTATGGAGAAATAATCCTTATACCATACAGTTTACCTGTTTAATGTACAGTGAATTTTAGTACATTCAGAGTTGGGCAGCCAACATCACAGTCACTTGTAGGACATTTTTGTCACCCCAGAAAGAAACCCTGTGTTCCTTAGCAGTCATTTCTCATTCTTCCTCACTCCTGCTCCTGGCAACTGCTAGTCTATTTTCTATTTCTGTAGATTTGCCTGTGGTTGATATTTCACATAAACATAACTATAGAATTTTTTGATGACTCGTTTCTTTCACTTGGCATAACGTTGTCAAGTTTTTCTACATTGTAATGTGCATCAGTACTACTTATTACTGAGTAATATTTCACTGTATATATATACTATAATTTGTTTATCCATTTATCTGTTGATGGACATTTGGGCTATTTCCACCTTTGGCTCTGGTGACTAATACTGCTGCGCATACTTGTGTTTCTCCTGGGTGAGACAAACTTGTTCTGTGTCCTTCCTCTCCCATTTACTTGCTGTAAGACCTTTAGCAAACTGCTTTACTTATCACAGTCACAGTTTTCTGAGTTTCTGGGGATGGGACATTACTATCTATCTCAGAATATTGTTAATAATAGTGGCTATAATTTGCTGAGTGCCCTTATCTTGTCATGACAGACATTGTACATATGTTATCTCATTGGATTCAGCTCCACCAGGGGTATGAGAGAATTTGTTTCACAGTCAGGGTGAATACATGCTATAGTGGGCTCTCAGGCTGCTTTAGAATAAATCATGTGGTGCCAGGATGAGTTCTCTCTCCAGGGT
Organism: Thryonomys swinderianus; assembly: GCA_004025085.1. Classification (NCBI taxonomy): domain Eukaryota; kingdom Metazoa; phylum Chordata; class Mammalia; order Rodentia; family Thryonomyidae; genus Thryonomys; species Thryonomys swinderianus. Next base: position 86,485 of record PVIC010000385.1, read on the forward strand.
GTTTTCTGGGGAGGAAGTTCTCTCACTCCCTCACACTCTTGGCCTTTTCACATTAATATTAGGAGCCAAGCTTTTTCCTTCCCTGGTCTTTAGTACATTAAAAAGAATTTTAAAGCACACATGGAGAAAAGTATAGTAACTAGAAGACTCCATTATTTTTCTTTCTGCTGTGATAGCCACATGTCTCAGATAGTCCTGCACCTTAAATTCCAAAAGAATTCATGGGACAGAGTCACAGATAACTCATAAAGTTTGTCTTAATATAGGCAAGAGATAATCTCTATCCTATAAGCTCTTGAAGTTTGTAGTCATTTGTTACTGCAGCATAACTTGGTGAAAGCTGACATACATTTAATGCCTATGACAACATTGGGCGGTGCTGTTAGTCAGCTTTCCCATCCGTGACACCCAAAACACAATTTAAAGAAGGAATGTTTTAATTTGGCTCATGGTTTCAAGGGATTCAGTCTGTGGTCAGCTGACTCCAAGGCAGAAATATCGTGGCAGAACAGAGATGGCCTAGAACCAGCACAGGGGATCAGTGCATGCAAAAAAGGGACAAGGGACTGGATGAACCAAGCTTGCCTTTCCATGACCCAGCTAGACACACCTACTAGTGTGTTTTTCTAATTGCCTTAGTCACTTCCAAGCCATTTAAATTGGCACATCAAAGCAATGCTACCACATTATACCCACTATCAGCTCAACACCCAAACACACCTCCTTAAAACTATATTTAACTTCCAAATAAACAAGGTCATAAATTCCTCCTAACATGACAGTAATTTCATATATTTCTGAATATGCAATAATCCTTTTTCCAAAGTCTCAACAATTCCAGCACTTTTCAAAAGTCTGAGTCAGTGTCCTTTTGAGACTCAAGGCAAAATCTCAGCAGTGAACCTTGCTAAAGATAAAAAATCAGTTATATAATCCCATGGTACAATGGCACAGGAAAAACATTCCCAAGAGGAAAGAATAGGGCATAGAAAAGAATTATACACAAAGCAGGACTGAAATACAGCAGGACAAACACTAAGTCCTATAGCTCCATAAACAGCATCCAGGGCTGAGATGTGAGTTCCAGAGGGTTGGGTGCCCCCACTCCTTTGTTCATGCCAGTTGCAGTCCATACATCCTCTCTCTTGAGTTGGCTTTGCTTGTGGTCTGCGATTTTCCTTGCAGATGTTCCATGTTTCTTGCATCTCTGACTTTTGGAGTCTCTGCTGCACCTGTGGCTTTATTACAACAGCTTCATATACTGCCCTTTCAGGGGCTCCTTTCCTGGCTTTCAGGCCTTCCTTTCCATATCTGATAGATCCCACAACACCTGGTTAGCATTTTGCTAACCACCGTCGTATGAATGACACCAAGGTCTACTGTCACTGGAAACAGTAGCTAGGCCCCCTTGGACCACAGAAGCAGTGCCCTCAGAATGTTTTGCTAGATAATTACAGTAAAATAAATATTTGAAAAGCAATTCCCTAAAGGTCCATCTCAAGCAAGGATTCTAAAGACCTTCTCAAATGAAAGGTTTATATTTTTGTACTTTTGAGCCAATAATGGGTGAAATCTTTCTGATTCTTGAGATGCTCTCAAGACCTTTTTCTTCTTGTTTCTGTACAAAGTACTTGGTTTCCATTAATAATGCAACCACATCTCTTTAGCCACCACATCTCCTTTGGCCCCAACTTTACATATGATTCCTTTGGGATCAAAATTTAAATTCTTCAGGAGACAAAAGATTTAGCTCAGTGGTTCTGGTGTCTGCCTAGCAAGCACAAGGTTCCTGGTTTGATTCCAGTAACTACATACAACCATACTGGGTGTGATGACTCATGCCCACCAGCAACCAGTACCACATACTACAATGCCAGGCATGGTGGCTCACGCCTATAATTCCAGCACTCAGAAGGCAGAGGCAGGAGAATTGCTGAGTTTGAGGCTTGCCTGGGCTCAGGGCCAGCCTGAAGTACAAAGCAAGACCCTGTCTCAAAAAGAAAAAATTAAGTTCTTCAAATATTTTTGCTCTGCCATTTGGTTTTGATTCTCACTATGAACAAGGCAGTAACCATGTCCCAGCCTGAATGTTGGGCTACCTTGAAATTTCCTCTGCCAGGTCAATTAGTCTACCACTCTTAATCTCTGTCTCCTGCAAAATCTTAGGACGTGAGCAATATGTAGACAATGTGTGTGTGTGTGTGTGTGTGTGTGTGTGTGTGTGTGTGTGAGAGAGAGAGAGAGAGAGAGAGAAAGTATAATATGTGTGGCCTAGTTTAATTTCCAGTAAATTCCTTGTCTCCAACTGAAATCTGAGCCTGGCTGTTACTGTCCACATTCCTATCATCATTCTGAAATTTGACCAAAATCACCCATGAAGATTTGCTTACAGTATTCTAGGGCTTCTTTAGCCTGCATCTCCAAACCTTTCCACTGTTGCAAAGGCCTTTAAACCATGTGCTCAGGTATAGTCACAGCAAAAACCCAACTTCTATGAATTTTCTATCTTAGTTTTCTCATTGCCAGGACACAATATCCAAAAGTTGCAATATAAAGGAGAAGAGTTTTCATTTGGTTTAAGGTTTCAGGTGTTTTTCACAGTCAGCTGGCTTGAAAGCAGAAACATCATGACAGAAGGGTGAAACAGAGCAAAATGCTTAGTTCATGACCACTAGGAAGCAGAACAGGAAACAATGCCTAGGAGGAACAGAAAAGGGACCAGATGACCCAGCCATCCATACCCAGAAGTATACTTTACTAATTCCCTAGATGGCTCCCAAGCTAATCAGGTTGACACAGTAAAGCTTAACTACCACAGATGGGTTCTATTATTATTTCTGGTTTACAAGGAAACTGAAGCTCAAATAGGTTCAGTAACTTTCTTTAGTTTGCCCAGAAAGTGGAAGAGAGTCCCAAACCCAGTTATTCTGGCTCCAGAGCCTGTACTCTTAAGAAGACGGAAATATGTGGGCTGTGTTTGGTGAATGATGAGTAATCCAGTGTAGATAGAGCACCTGGTATGTGCATGATGTCAGATTTGTAGTATAGGTTTGGGGCGAATCCTGGAAGTCTTGAATGCTGTGTGTATTGTAAAGCTTCCTGGTACCAGATGGGGACATAGCCTGTACCTCTTATCCACAGTCCAGCCTGTTCTGAGTGTGCTCAGCTTGTCCTAAGGGATGGTGGGAATAGCTTCCTGGAGAAAGGCAGCTTTCGGTGAGTTAGTTGTTTTCCTCTCAATGATTTTGGAAATATCCCTTCTTACATAGTCTGGAGGAGAATTAATGATATTCTTCTGATCACCTCTGTTAAATGTAGGACCTCCACCTACCCTAAATTCACTTACTGTATATCCAGAACTTTCTGGCCTTTGTTTACATATGGTTTCACATTTCCACCTCTTGTTACATTTGTCAACGTAACCTTCAATTGTACCTGAAGGTAGTACTAGCATGTACATTGAAAGGTTATTTTACTTGCAATTAAGTATAATTCAACATTGGAAGAATTCTACCTACAATCCAGACCCTGCCTCTACCTGTAATTAATACTGATTGATTATCCTTCTGTTCAGTTCCCATAATGTTTTGTGTGTATCTCTGCCCTTATACTATACTATGTTGTAATTATAACACCTTGTACTTTAATTGCCACTTTACTTGTGTGCCTCTTTTGGTATACTGGAAGTTTCAGCAAAGTCTGAGTTTAATTCACCTGTCTTATGAGCAAGGCTGTGGCACTGAATAGGTAATTAGTAAAGGGTTTGTTAAGGGAATGAAAATTACTTAACTGTTTCTTTCCTCTCCCCCTCCACTACCTGTAAATTCCTTAAGGATAATGACAGTGTTATTCAAATCCCCAACACCAAGAAATGCATGCCGTAGGAAATGTGCTCATTAAATATATATTTTATTGAATAAGCAAAAATATTATTTCCTTCCAAGGGTTGAAACCTTTGAAGTTACAAAGCATATTCATGTACATGACTCAATTGATCTTTTAGAATCATCTCTCTCCCTGTCTAGTGTTCTCAGACCCTCAACATGTGCTCTTTGCCTCTGGTGTTCCCACCCATTCCCTCTCTTTGTCAATAAGATCTCTTCCTGCATCCCCCTCACCTCATTTTGGAAAGAGGCCTTCACCTTACCTACCAGTTAAAGGGCAGAAATTATACTTAGGTCAGCATTGAACCAAGACCATATTCATGCTTTATGGCTTTGTTGTCCTGGCTAGGTTCACTACCATAAGCTTCAGTTTTCTGTTCTGGAAATGGATACAACACTTGCCTTTACGGCTGAGAGGACTGAATGAAGAGATGAATGAGAGCACCTCTTATATGCTGTGTTGGGCTTAGTACATGGGAGTTCCTGTCTTTATGTGGAAGAGTGAGTCTTTGAGGGTAAAATTTCAGGCATTAGCAAGATGGTGGGAAGGAATTGTGATTTACAAGCACATGAGGTAAAAACACTCCTTGTTCCAAAATGTCTGCACCTCTGTGATCCTCACCTCTGTCCCTTCCAGACCAAGGCTTCTACCCAGTCAGCACCACGGACAGTTCCCTTGCTACCAGGGGTTTTGAGGCTACTGTACCTCATAGTGTCTAAGAGGCCTTCCATAGCAAGTCATGACTTTATTTTATATATCCCCAAAAGAGTTATAAAGAATGTCACTATTTAACTGACATGTGACTAACTGTCATTCACAGATTAATTTTGGAGATGTTGAAAAATGCTTGTCTTAGAATTGATGAAATGACAGTTTGTTAAAAGGTGAGCAGTTGTCCATTGACTTTTTTTTTTTTTCTGAGACAGGGTCTCGCTTTGTAGTTCAGGCTGGCTCTGAGCTCACTATGTAGTCCAGGCAAACCTCAAACTCAGCAATCCTCCTGTCTCTGCCTCCTAAGTGCTGGGATGACAGGTGTGAGCCACCACGCCCAGCATTGTGGTATGTGGTATTGATTGCTGGTAGGCATGAGTCTCCGTGCCCAACATTGTATGTGGTTAGCGGGGATCAAACTCAGGACATTGCGCTTGCGAGGCAGGCGCTGGAACTACTGAGCTAGCCCTCCAGCCCAGTTGTCCATTGACTCTTAAACAGATTAATAATAATAGCCAGCATTTGTTGAGTGCTAGTTTCATTCTAGGCCATTTTCACTCCTTTCTCTCCCATCCTCAGTACTGTTTGTTCTCTATAATTCACGTAATAAATATTACATTTGAACAATGCACATGCGAGCCAGGTAAGGAGTAACCCGTGACACTACCATCTTTATTTCCAAAATAGTTCCAGTTCTGAGCCTCCTTTCCCTAGAATATTGCTTCCTGCTGAAGGACAATCTACTTTGTTAATCTTTCCAGACTATATCATGTTTTAACCTCATTTTACAAGCATTCCAAGTGCAGATCCTATCATTTAGCATTTTCTTCTAGATTTGTGCCCAGAAGAACTGTGTACAAATCACCAAAAGACACATAAAAGAGTGTCTTTGGCAGAGCTATTTGTAATATCTCCATATGGAGGTTACCCAAATGTTCACTAACAATAGAACAGATGAAATATTATTTTGATATATTCACATAATTACTACAATAAAGCCATGAGAATAGATGAACGGCAGTGAAACAAAGTAGCTGGACCTCACATAGTGTTGAGTGAAAGAAGACAGACATTAAGGAATATATCCTAGATGAATTTAGGTATGAAGCATACAAATGAGGCAAAACAAGTGTGAGCTCTTAGAAGTCATAACAGTGCTACTTAGAGAAGTAGCTGGAAATGGGCACAAGGGCTTCTGGGTCACTGGTAACCAGGTCAAGAGCTCTGTTTCTTGGTGTAGGGGCTGGTTCCATAGATGAGTGCAGAATGTAGCATTATTCACACTGTGTGCTTACTGCTATTCACTATGTAGTGTATTTTCCTGTGTATATGTTGAAGTCTGAAAAGTTCTAGCTATTATTTAAAGCTAACCTCTGGAGAATGGTTACAACTTTAATTGGAAAGATGAGGAAGAGGAGAGAGAAGCAGGATGAGGAAGTTATTGAGGATGGCATGGAGCACTGAGGTACCTAACACTTGGGATATAGAGACTTTGAGAAAGAATAGTAGCAGTGAGGAGGGAGCCAGATGATGAAGAATTCTGGATGTCTGGTACAGTGATTGAGGGTAATCTAGCAGGTGTTGAGCCATTCTTAACTTTGAAATAAGATCATGGGATGATTGAAGCTGTGTGGTTTATTCATGTTTTACTTTCATCTGTGTTATAAAATAAATACATTTAACTATAAAAATTAAAATGACATGAAGCATACAAAAGAGCTATTACTTGCCAGAGTATAAGTAGATATTAATAGGCAGGGGAGTAGAGTGAATAGTGCCCACTCTGTGGCCCAGCAGCTCCACTCCCAGGTGTGTTTCTGAAAGACACAGGTGCAGCTGTTCACCAAAGCCTTGCACTACAATGATCATAGTATAGTCCCAACCTGGAGGGGAAAAGCAAAAGCCCATTATCAGTACAATGGGTCAGTAATGTGTGGGGCAGTCACCCAGTGGAATACTATGTACCAGTGATAACAACGCTCTACAGATGTAAACACCAGTGTGCATGGATCTCTTGCCCTGTGATACTGAGCAAGAACCACCCCCCAAAAACAGACATGCTCTTTACCTAACATTCAGAACTAGACAAAACTAATAGGTGGGATTACAGCAGCTGCCCTTATGGGTGTGATCATGGTGGGAGACAAGGTACATAGGGTCTTTGGGATCCTAGTATAGCTCTGCATTGGGTGCCAACTGCAAGCATTTGGTTTGTAAAAATTCATCAAGTTCTCACTTCACATCTGCACATTCTTCTGTACAAATCTTACACTTGCATTAAAAAGTTACCAAAAAATGATCTCCCACACAGCTGCTCCAATAATCATTATCCATACAGTTATTCACCATTAGCAGTTTGGTTCATATCCTCCCAGTATTCTGTGCATATGCATAAATATAAAAAGGTAAAACTCTCCCCCTCTCTGTCTCATCCTCCCCTCCCCTCCCTTCTCTCCTTCTTCCTCTCCCTCTCCCTCCCTCTCATTCTCTCCCTCCCTCTCTTTCACTCTCTCCCTCTCTCTCCCTCCCTCTCTCTCTGTCTTTGTCTCTCTGGCTTTCTCCTCTTTCCCTCTTTCCCTACACACACACACACACACACACACACACACACACGGAGCTATCTATAGCGTTACAAAAATGGCATCATGTTTTACATACTGCCCTGAAACCTGCTTTTTTAATTTAACCAGTATGTTAAGCAAATCATTCATGCCTCTGTAGATATAGATGATTCTTTTCAATAACTACACAATATTGTATTGTGGTATCATTGTTTAGTTAACTGGTCCTGTATTGATGGACAGTTAATTCCAGCATTTTATTGCTGTAAACAGTTCTGTAGGGAAGCCCTCTGTACAGAGCTCTGTGTATTTTTGTGACGATTTGCATAGAATGAATTGATTAGAGTGGAATATGTGGGTCTGAGGTGGTGATCAGTCTGGTAATTGCTTGTGGATTGGTGAACTGGAAGCAGGCAGACCAGTTAGGAGTCTATTGAATGTAAACTTGAGGTGGTGGGGTGCTTGGCTGTGGAAATGGACAAGAAGGAAGAGATGTAAGATATGAGTTGTTATTGACAAAGACTTGATAAGACCTGGGATGTGGTGAGGGAGAATAAAAGCCAGCAGACGCCTTTTGAGGTTCTGAGTTCAGGTAGCTGGGGAGATTGGAACATAAATCCAGAGAAGCTGACTGGGGAAAGCGGGAGCAGTACTGGGCACTGTTGGGTCCAGGTTGAAACCAGAAACCTGCTTCTCATCCAAGCAGTGATATCCATGATAGAGCTGAAGTGTTGCCGCTGTGGTGAGAGTTAAGGGCAACAGAGTGGGAAAAAGGACTAATGTATATTTGTAGGAGGGGAAAGAAATCACCAAGGATGGGGGGAGAGACTGAGAGACCTAATGGGTAGGAATGAGATGGTGCAGGAGAGAATGAAGACAGAGGTAGGAAGAGAGCCAGTAGAGGAAACTGTCAAGGATGACGTGGAGGAAGAGTCCGCGTTTGTTCTCTTCCTTCTCCGCTCCCCCAGCCCCGGGAGCTATCATTTCGTTACCTCTTGCACTTGCTCTTCCAAGTACCTAGCACACTGGTGATCAGTCAGTGTGATCATCGGGTCATTGTCAGCAGCCTCCTTCTGAACTGTGCCCCCATGAGGTAGGGACCCTGCCACCCTTGCTCTGTCTTCTAGTGTAGCACTGAGCATGGTGTTTGGCACACAGTAGGGAAGTCGCACCCCAAGTCATTGCTGCCTCTTGGCAGGACTTCAGCAATCCATGTACCTTCCTTTCTTCCTCCACACACTCTGTACAGGTTGAGAGGGAAGGATCTTAGGACTCTGCAGGAGAAAGTGCAAGCTGTACAGTTTTTTTGGGGGGGGAGAAGGTGCAGCAAATATGAGTGGATGGCCAGAAAAATGGGTCATCCAAACTCAGGATATCATGCCCTGGCCTGGCTGCCCCTGAGGACAATCTGAACATCAGCCCAGAGTTTATAGGCTTCAGACTCCAAGCCTCTCCAGTGGCATCTTAGTGTGTGACCTGGCCTGTGGTTGGCCCCATAACCACCCCTGGCAAGTGTAGCCTCCGCTGAGCAGCATGTATCAGAGCTCCTCATGTATAATAGCTCCTCTGTGTCCTTTGTGTGAGGTGGTGATGGTTCCTTTGTGATACTGGGATCCAAATGTGAAAGTTTTGGGTTTTGACTCCTTGGGCTTCCAGCCTATCTTTGGATGAGGTCCCTGGAGAGTCAGGGAGGGGCATGGGACGGGAAGGGGGTGAGGTGTGCCTGTGGGCAGAGACCGCTGTGGTCCACAGACCTGTCCTAGAGCTTGTGTCACATCTCAGATTGTTCTGAGCTGGCCTGAGGTTCTTTTGCTCAGCACAGTTTCTGGTTAAGATGAGGGCAGCAGCAGGGCAGGGGTCTCGGTCCCAGACACTCTGCCTGGGTGGTACCCAGGTAGGCTCGTACCCCAAGAGAAGACTAGAAATAACCCATGTCCGGTGCTAGCCAGGGGAAGCCCATGCTTGCTGATGTGGGGAGGAGTTCACAGCCAGGCCTGGGCACACACTTGTAATCCCAGCTACTCAGCAGGCTGAGGCAGGAAGTTTGTGAGTTCCAGGGTAGTCTGGGCAATTTAGCAAGACCTTATCTTAAGAAGAAAGGACTGCGGATATAACTCAGTGGTAGGACATTTGGCTAGCAGATATGAGACCTTAGGTTCAATTCTCAGTAGAGCAAAAACAAATAAACAAAAAAAATCATGGTAAGAAGGAGATCTATGTGGAATATCACACTGTTCACCACAACAGGTCAAGTGAGAAACTATTTCTGGGCCCCTGTAGGCGAGAAGCAAAGCTATTCATTTCTCTGTCTCCTGTGGGGTATGGTACACAGAAGGCCAGCCCTTAGAAGTGTGGGTAACACCTTGAGTGGGTGCTCAGTAACCCGCGTTGAGAGCAAAAGCACCATGTTTCAGGAGCTGGGCCCAAGATGAGGCCTCATGCCTGGTCAGCAGCAGTCTGTGGACCCTGGCTTGCTAATCCCTATGAATAAGCTAGGGGTGGTGTGGGAGCCATGGTGCAGGAGATGAGAGAGCAGGCGGATCCCGGAAGCGGCCTGTGGGTAGATGGTGCTAGTGAAGGGATACAGCCTTGAGTGAGCTCCCTGAGGGGTGCAAGGTCAGAAACAGAGGCCCAGTGAGGACAGAGGGCAGGAGAGACCAGAGTGAAGGGAGGAGGAGGAGGCACAGGAGAGACAGAGCCCTTCCTCTTAGAGGATATAGGTTCAAAGGGCCTGGTGATGGGCCTGAGGCCATGAATATGGAAATGAGGACGGGCAGAACACAGAGAAAATATCATTTCGGCCAAGGGGGAGAAAGATCAGCTATTAAGGGAGCGAGGAAACGTTGGGATGGTCACTTTGGAGCCTGTGACTGAGACTACACAGCGGGAGGCCCAGTGGCCGGGTTAGACCGTGAGAGCTGTCAGTGCGGCAGAGTACAGCCCGTCTGCAGGCTGGGGAAGGCGGACTGTGAGGGAATCAACAGGACAACTGTTGAGGATACATTGGAGGGGTATTGGAGGTCTTTCTTTCTCTCTTCAGTAGCTATGGCTACTTCTGGTTACCACCTACTTACTGCATGGCGGGCTCAGTGGCAAATGTCCATCACTTAGCCTTTAACAGCAGTGTGGGGCCAGCGCCGTCTCTGCGCGGGTGGTCTGACCGCAGGGCCCGGCTCCCAGGTGTGCTCGGCCAGGGCTGTCGTGAGGCTCAGCACACAGTGAAACGCTCCAAAGTACAGCACACCCCACCCTCCTCCTCAGCCCCAAGAGATGTTTGTCATCTTGGCTCCTTCCTCTTGCGGGAGAGCCGTGTCGGGTCTGGTGGATGGAGACTGCAGTGTGAGGCCCTGGGTGGGGGGCCCTGGGGCTGAACCCCAGCGGGTGTTACACATGCCTGGCAGGTGTCTGTCCCCGGTCTGAAGCCCTCACGGGGGCTGTGTTCATCCTGAACGTGTGAGTGTGTGTGTGTTTGCAAGCCTGTTTCTGGGAGCGCACGTGTGTGTTTGTGTGCCTTTCTTTGTCTCCATACCTGCCGTACAGAGGAGCGCAGGAGCAGGAACTTAGTAATCTGCAGCTGTGAGAGGAGGGAAGGACTGAGAGATGGAGGAGAAACAGCAGGAGCACATGTTCGGAAATGCCCAGGTGATAACCCCAGAAATACACAGAGCGGGTGAATGTAGACTTCCTATGCGTGTGGACTCTGTGTGTGCTGGCACACGCACGTGCACCCCTTTGGCCCAGGAAACACAGAGTGACCGGTAAACAGAGGCGCACAGAAACACCCAGGCATTCTTAAGCATGCCGTGTCTTTGCCTGTGTGTCTGTGTGTTTCTGAGTATATGGACATCTGTGAATGTGAGTAACATGAACACAGAAACACAGGCACCTGCCCTGGGAACACGGCTCCCACGTCTGCGCACACAGAGGGAGGTTGGTGGCACCGCCATCAGGCTGAGAGCAGGGGTGTTACGGGGAGGTGACCCAGGGCTCCTGGCGGGAGCAGCTTGATGGGACCTGAGCCATTGCGTCAGCAAGCACCAAGGATTCCCTGGAGGTTTGTCAGTCTTTGGGGGCCGAGGGAAAGAGGCCAGGAAGAACCGCCCCCACCGCACATACCTGGAACCAGTCAGCCCCAGGGTCAGGCAGAGTAGGAAAGCTCCCTGCGAATCATCCAGGCATGGAGCCCAGGGGGAGGCAGGCCCACGGGGCCTGGTCCTGACTCATGCCCCACCTCTCTGTGCCTGGCCCTCAGCACAGCATCCACCCCACAGGTGGCTGTGAGGTTAGGGCCATTCCGAGGACCACCCTGGCTCATCCCAGTCGTTAACTGGGTACCTGCCGTGGGTTAGACCCTACTTTGGGCACGGAGGCTTCCAACAGTGAGCGCAGTTTACCTTCTTCCCGAATGATGCTGGTCAGTATTGAGCCAGCGCTGTGTAGGAACTGGGGTGGTGAACACCGTCAGACGAACAGCCGGGTAGGGGGTGGAAAGGGACCGGCGGCGGAGAGAGCTGCTGTTCTGTGAGCTTGCTTGGAGGTTCTAGCGGGGGCCACAGCTCCTCATGTGTCCTTGACCAAGGAAACAGTCCTCCTCTGTGGGGGGTGTTTGTCCTCATCAACCCAGCGCGCAGCCTCGGGAGGGACGCACGTGGGGCGGTGAGTAAGGAGGGCATGGCTGCCAGATCAGCCGAGTCAACCCCGGAGATCAGTGGGCCGACAGGTGGCACAGCCAGCTCACCCGTCCGAGAGCTGCTGTTTCGGAATGGCTGAGGCGGTGAAGACCGGCCTTGGATGTGATGGTGTCTAATGCGAGTGTGCAGAGTGAGTCGGCGGTAAGAGAGGGAATTCCCCAGTGTGCCTTTGTGTTGCTCCCCTCTTTTAGAAATGGAGTTGAAGAAATGGAGGCACACGTGCTGGATAATTGACCCGAAGTCTCATGGCCAGTGAGAAAAAGAGATTTTAAGAGTTGAAACCTTGGTTTCAGAGCCAGTCATCTTAAGTTAATCATTCTCAATCAGGGGTGAATTTTGCCTCCTGCAGGGTATTTGGCAATGTCCAGAGATGTCTTTGTCACATGTAGACTGAGGGTGCTGCTAGCATCTGATGGAGAGAGGCCAGGGTTGTGGCTTGCCATTGCAGTGTGTACGACAGTCTCCCCAACAACCCAATGTGCCAGCCACAGGGCCGGTCATGTGATGCTGAGAAACCCTGGTCTGAATCCATGTGAAGCATCAACAGACTAGGACATGTAGTAGGTGCTCAATAAATAGCTGAAGAGGAGGCAACAGAAATTGTTTGGAAAAGGTTGTAGGGGAGAAGTGAATTTCAGGGGAAGAAAGTACATGTAAGTCAATCTATCAGTTAAAAACCCCAGGGGGTGCTGTGTGCTAGGTGCCTGCGAGGGCTCCATTGCCCCAGGGAAGGGGGTGCAGGTGAGGCCAGTAATGATGAGATTGGTGGGGTGCACTTGGGGGCTGAAGCTGGGCCTCCACAGCTGCTGACCACTAACCAGTGACCCTGTTTCTCTCCCCGTCTCTCTTGGACTCTTTGCCCAGGAGACAGCCGGAGGCTGAAGGGGGCCATCCAGCGGAGCACAGAGACAGGCCTGGCTGTGGAGATGCCCAGCCGGACGCTGCGCCAGGCCAGCCACGAGTCCATCGAGGACAGCATGAACAGCTACGGCTCGGAGGGCAAGTGAGTGTGGGGTCCCCAGCTGGCCGCCGCTCCCCCCAGCTCACAGACCTCTTGGAGGGGCCTGGTCCATGGGAGCCCCGGTCCCCAGGCTGGTGGGCTGTGGGCGCAGGGTTCCCAGATGCTGTCTGTCTTCAGAAGGGCGAGGCGGTGGCGCGCAGGCTCTGGATCCCGGCTGCACCTGAGTCCCAGCTCCACACTCTGCGTGAGGCTCTCACAAGGGCGCAGTTTGACTGTGAGACAGTGTGGGTAGCACCAACCACGTGGGGTGTTATGGGGGCCAAACCTTGGTGGCCCACTCATTTGTGGGCTGATGTTACAGAGCACAGGACAGTGTTGGGCACATACATGTCATGGACCGGTGTTCCTAAGGAGACAAAGGAACTGAGAGAGATTTTGCTACCATCATTATTGTTTCCTCTTTTTTTTTTTTAAGTTCCTTAAATCCAAGTTGGATTTTAAACACATAAAGTGCATTTTGATAGAAGCATCTCATGTATATCAAGTTGAAAGACATCTGTGCTGCCTGGCCTCTGGCCAGCGCTCCCTCCCAGGGCTGCACATCTGAATCGCTGGGGGCTGGTTACAAATGCAGATGGCCGGGCCTGCCACTGGGCCACGGTGTGGGGCCCTTCAAGTGGAGTCTAGAAACTCCATTATTAAAAAGCTGTCTGGAAGAAGTACTCATCTAGACTGAGAGTTTCTCATATTTATGGAATTTGAGGGAGGCTTTGGGCCTGTCCCCAACACACATTCATTTTCTCACACATAGTTCTATAAAACTGCTCTTCTCGTAATGGTGGGGTGTCCACTAAAGTCTACCTTGGGCCTCTGACATTGAAACTTACATCCAGAGTGACTCCCATGTAGGAATTATGACCAGGGCCCTCAGAGAGGTTCAGATGCTGGCCTGGGTATGGGGCACGGTCCAGTCTGGACCAGAGTCCTGATCCTGGGATGGGGTTGGTTCCATAGTGCTGTGTGCCTTCACTGTCCTGTCCTTGGAGGCAGACTGGGGTATGGTTTTTACCGTGCACATCAGAAGACTAAGGCTTAGAAGAGCTAAAGTCTCTACTGCCCTGTGCAGATGTCACTAGACACACATTGCTGTTTAGATGTAAATTCATTAAAATTAAATAAGAAAAATTATTCTGTTGTTCTGTTGCACTAGTTGTATTTCAAGTGCTCAACAGCAGCGTGTGGCTCCTGGCAGCTGCGGTGGGGATGCTGAAATGGAATGTTTCCTTCACACAGAAAGTTCTAGTGGATTGCACTGTGCTGGGCTAGGCTGGGCTAGGCTGGGCTGGACTGGGCTGGGGCTCAGGCTCTGCCACCACCGTTTGCTCCCCCCATTTCTGGCTCTGCCTCTCAGTCGAAGGTTTCTTCTGGCCAAAAGCCTTGCTCACCCCCAACCCCTCCCAAGCTGGGCATCTCTAGCCTTGTGAGTAGCCTTGCCTTGGCAGACACTGTGGTTCCGCCTACCTCTGAGCGGCTTTCCAGGGAGGGGGTGGGAAGAGGAGGACAGGCGGAAGACAGGAGGAGGAAGGGGAGGAGGAGCAGGAGGAGGAGTAGGGATGCAGCCAGTGTTTTCTTTAACTGAGACACCTGGCAGGGCTGCCAGGCTCGGAGGAAGGTGTCCTCAGTGCCCTGAATGCAGGTCCCTGCTGACAGGTGTGTGTCCCATGGCTCAGGAGGCTTGGGGCCCGGTCCTGGCTCTGACTCTGACTCTGGGTGGCCTTGGGCATATCCATAGGCCTCTCTGAGCTTTGTTGGTCTCATGGGCAATTCCATGAGACTAGATCACGGGGAGGATGGCATGGTGTGTCCTATTTCACAGAGAGGAGGGGAAGGCTGAGGCAGGCAGATACCTGACTTGTCCACAGGGAGAACATAGGAGCAAGTCATGAGCAAGAGACAAGCTCCCTATGCATAAAGGACCTTGGGAGGTGGCTTTAGTATTATTTGCTAAAATGTGCTTGAGAGAACCAGAGGTGAAATTACATTACAGAGAGGTTCAAAGCCAGGACTCAGCAGTCAGACAGTCCTGGCTTCAGGGAAGTTACTTTTTGAACCATATTTCTCCATCTATAGAGAAGGGACAGAACACTGACAGTTTGGGTTAATATACAAAAGAACACTTAGAACAGTGTTCTAGGCCACTATTCCGTTAGTGGTGGGCTGCACATGCCAATGAGAGGAATTGTTCCCTGATAGCATTGTTAATTAAGTGTTGGATATTTTGCTGCTTGGAGTCACTTGCATTCTAATGGATACCACGAGCCACTCCGAATACTGCCATGTCCATACACTGCTTAGCACACAGTAAGTACCAAGCAAATGTTCCAGCCACTACAACTATTAAAGGATTTGGTGTGCAGGGGTGAGAAAGGACCAGGAAGGTTGAGGGATGCTGGCTCCAGCAGTGGGAAAGTATTGCCCTCCTAAGAGGGGCTGGGGGCAAGGAGGGAGCATCGATGGGGCATTGATGGGACAGGGTGACACTGAGCTGCGGCCAGCCTCCTCCTTGTTCTGTAGGTATTTTGGGCACTGGCTGGACCCAGATGTCAGCCTCTAACACAGGAAGAGGTGTGACTGTCCTCTTCCCTCTCACCACCCCCTGGGCTGCCGCCAGCCCAGCTGAGGCTCTCGGGGAGCCAGGCTCCTTAGGCTGCAGCCCATGATGCTGCTGGGTCACCCTGGGCATGTATATTCCTACAAAGGGAACTGGGGTGCTGTCACATGGATTTCCATCTCAACAAATGTTATTGGGCATCTATAGTATGCTAGGCCCTTGGGCCAGACACCTCTGAGACCCTGCCCACTGTGAACTTCCACTGACAGGCAACTGGCAGTACAGTGTCAGCTGCCAGGCACAGGTACAGAGAACTCTGGCTGTGGTCTGAGGGGTGAGAAGGACTGTATGTGGGCTGGGGCACTATCGGCGGCACACACCAGCACACAGTGGCTTTAGCCCTTAGAAGCCAGTGTGGTCTGCAGTCCAGCAATCAGCATTTCCTGGGAGTGTGTAAAAAACATAAAACCTCAGGTTCCACTCAGATGTGATGGGCCAGAATCTGTGTTTTTTATTAGCACATGTTTGCAATACGTAATGATTGCATTTATTGTGGAGTCTGTACATGTCCATCACACATCTTAGGCCTTTCTTGTCCTCCTCTCCCATCCCTTCCTTTCCCCTCCAACTCTCAGTCCCTCTCCCATTTGAGAAGCTCTGTTTCCATTTTTCTCTTCAGTTCCCTCTGCAGAATCTCTGTTGTAGTAAGATCCCCAACTGGTTTGTGTGCACGTTCGGGTCAAGAAGCTCTGACCTCATGTTATAAGCTGCTGCCGCTCACGTGCAGAGGGCACTGTGTGCCGGCCCGGTGCATGTACTTTGACATCTGTTGACTCATTTAATTCTCACAACCATTTGACAGTGGCAGGGCCATCACTGTCCCCATTTTACAGATGATGATATAGGAGCCTAGAGGGGATAAGTAGCCCAAGGTCATTACAAAGCAATTAGGTGACTGAGCTGCGATCCAAATCCAAGGGGTTACACTCAATTCTTTCTTTCATTTAACAACAAAGATTTCTGGAAGTCAGGATGATTTGGTGGCTAAATGATGCCACCAAGGGCACAGAGTCCCTCTATCTTTCCCCTCTGCAGCATCAGTATGTTAGACCAGTCATGGTTTATCATCTGGGGCAAAGGAAGGGCTCCTTTCCTGTCCTTTGTTCTGCCTCATTAAGAACAGAGGTTCGGCTTTTAAGAATGAAAGGGAAGGGCTGGAGGGTTACCTCAGTGGTGCTGGCACCTGCCTCGCAAGCGCAAGGACCTGAGTTCGATCCCCGATAACCACATATAATACTGGGCATGGATACATGCCCACCAACAATCAACACCGCATACCACAATGCCGGACGTGGTGGCTCACACCTGTAATCCCAGCACTCGGGAGGCAGAGACAGGAGGATTGCTGAGTTCACGGCGGCTTGCCTGGGCACCATAGTGAGCTCAGGGCCAGCCTGAACTACAAAGCAAGACCCTGTCTCAGAAGCAAAAAAAAAAAAAAAAAAAGAATGAAGGGGAAGCAGCTGAGCTCCCCTCCCCCCCAGAGCAGGCCCATCTCACCCATTTAATGTGCAGAGTGTATAGTTCAAGCCCCTGAAGAATAGTGTCTTCCTACACGTATACACATCTCTAAGACACTTCCAGTTGACCATCTGCTTTAATTTAGGTTTTCCCAGAAGCAGACCTGAGACATGGATTCAAGTTCACAGGAGAGGAGGTTCTGGAAAGTAATGGCAGAGGGACATTTGAGTGAGGTGGGGCAGGTAGGCATGCAGTGAAGCGTGCTGTAAGAAGCCAGGCTCCACTGTGGACAGCCAGGGCTTAGTCCTTGTGAGGACCTCTGGCAGCCAGTGTGAAGTCTGCAACCCCAAGGGGCGAGGGAGTAGAGGTGTTTACATTTCCTTGCTTCCCGGTTGCTAAGTGGATGTAGCTGCTAGCAGTTAGCTGTCACAGGTGCTGAATGGGATGGGACTGAGGAATGGACCAGCAGAACCTTCCACAGTCAGAGTGCATAGAACCCCATCTACCAGCTGCCCAAACCTGGGCCCTCTTCTAGATGGCACTGCCATCTCGTATTCCTCATCCAAACTACAGTTGGCTCACCTCCCTTACTCTTCATTGTTCCTTGAGCCTATTCATTTATATCCATTCCCGTCCATGAGTGTCCCTGGTTGAGGCGACTTTTCACTCTTGCCTGGACAGCTGTAAGTCTCCTTTTTCGGTCTAGACTTTGCAGTCTGTCACTTCATTCCCTGACCTCTCCCAGCGGCTCTCAAACCCTGGCCATACGTCCCCATCCACCACTCTGAACCTCTCCACTTTCTGGACTCAACCTAGGTCTCTGTGTCCATTGCTTCCTCTACCTGGCACTTCCTTTTTTGCCCCTGCTCGCTCTTTACCCTCTGACTCATTCCTCCTCCAGATTTCAGTTCAGAACTGGCACATAAGTTTCAGTTCATGTGCCAGCTCCAGCTAATTGATAGTGGCTCCCCAGAGTGCTGTGGAGGATTCTGGAGCCAAGTCCAGGCCTGGCAGTGGTGCTGAAGTTGATTAGCAATGTCTGTCCTGGACGTGGGCAGGAAAAATGGGACAGTACAATCTACCATTTGGCTGGGTCAGTGACCCCCAGTCTTCTACCACCATACTACCCTCCATTCTCTATTGTAATCATCACCCTTTTTTGTCTCTGTCTCAGTAGACTCTGAGTTTGGTGCCTTCCCCCGCTGACCCACAATTGGTGTTCTGTAAATTTTGATGAATGATTAAACAGGAGAAGCACATGTGTGTTTAATTCCTTCCTATTCTCCCTAATCTCCTGAATCATACAAAATCTAGGGCCTCTGTACACTGTCAACCTAGAAGAGCTCAGAGCTGGCTCCCAGTACCCCACCTGCCCCAACCTGCCTGTTGTTTGTTGTCCTGAGGTGTGTGGGTCAACAACCAGGCCTTTGGGTGTCTGGGTCACTGTGTCCACAGTCCAGGAATAGCATGTGAGCCTTCAGGCAGGCTCAGTGCCACATGTCTGTCAAGGCTATTCCCCTGATCACCAGGAGCCCAAGACACCAGGGGGTAGTCAGAGCTCCTTCCCTCGCTGTCTCTGCTGATAGCAACGTCATCTGCTCTGTCCTGAAGGACGAGTTTGTGACTGTTATAACTGTGCGCTGGGCGATGGAGGTATGTTCAGATTTACTTCATAAACACTACTGTTTGTTAAGCATTTGACTGTGTCAGACTGTCCTAAAGAGTTTATCTCACAGCAGCATCAAGGATTATCCTGTTGTTATTCTGTTCTACTGAAAGAGAAGCCAAGGTCCAAAGAGGTGAAGTGTGTGTCTCTGAGACTAGTCAGTGGTAGAGCCAGGATGCAAATCCAGGCCTGCCTGGTCCCACAGTCTAGACTACAAATCTGTGTGCTCTGTGCTGGCCAAGACCCGTGAAGACGGTACCGTGGGGGACCTCATACCCAAGGATTCTGCAGCCATGGCTTCAGCCAACCTCTGGTAGAAAATATTTGGGGAAAGAAACCTATGTCTTTACTGGTGAACTTTTTAGAGCCTTCAGTGATAACGAATAGCCTGCTGTAGCATTTCTCCATCAGTGCCCTAAACTATACAGTAAAATACCTAGAGGCTCATAATTTACAATGTATTAGGGATTACAAGTAATCTAGGGATATTTAAAATATATAGGAGAATGTGTGTGGATTATGTCAAATACCTCACCATTTTTATATAAGGACCTTGAACACCTGTGGCTTCAGTATCTCTGGGAAGAACTGGGACCAGTTCCTTGGCCATGCCAGTGGCCAGCTGTACACCATCATGGTTAAGAAGGCAAAGTGCAGAGAGCCAGGCCCAAGGGTTCCAATCCCAGGTCTACCACTTCCTAGCAGAGTGATCCAAGTTGGATTACTAACAGCTCGTTTTCTTGGTTTACCCTTCTGTAAAATGGATGTGAATTATAAGACTTTAGCTTCTGTGAAGTTAAAAGGAACAAATTAATTAACATTGATAACTTAGTATTATCAGTGCTTGACTCAAGGCAGGTTTTTGATGAATAAAAAACAAATCCCTGGCTTCACGCCCATGAGTCACACTCGTGGAGGGGGCAGATTTGGAAGTGTCTTAAATGCCTGAGACGCTGGGAGTCAGGATCGTGGTGATACGATGCAGCCTGGCACTTGGTCAATTCTGCTACAATACTTGTTTCAGAAACTAGAATCTGTTCCAACACAATTGGAGTATTAGGGAACAATTTGAGCATAACACAAATTTCGCTTTTGCTCAGTTAGGCATGATTTCATCCATGAGAAACTCTGGGTGCAAGATGCAGAAAACTATTCCCACCTCGGACCACACAAAGCCCCCCACCAGCTGATAGGCCCTCAGTTTACCGATTGACCACACCTGGCAGTATAGCTTCGTCCAGTTCCAGACATCCTTCCTTTGCCTCTTCAGTTACTGGCCCCAAACAGCACCCCTTCTGACATGCAGTCTCTCACAAGGAATTTCAGCTTTCCAGGTAAAGGGCTGTACTTACCGTAATACTTATGTATTAACCATTTAAGGTGTAAAACTATGCTACCATATTTACGAGATTCCTGTCCTTTTTTTTTTTTTTTAACATGACACTGAGCCTATTTTCTTCATAAGCTGTGATGTTCATTGCAGGTTCTGGTATCACCCCAGTAATTTTAGGACTGTCTATTCTGCATTACAGTAGAATTAACGTAGCAGGCAAGTCGAGGCGGGTGGATGGTTGGACACGCAGGGGAACATTAGATGAATGAGTGAACAGGGAGACCATGAACTACCAGCGCCTTTCCAAACCAAACAGCCCATAATCACCAGCATGGCTGAGTGACCGTGTGACTTTTGATCCATTGAGACAGCTGATCCATCTGGAGTCCAACCCCCGAATCACCCAATTACTCCTTTAGCCATCAAGAACACAGAGAACGCAAGGGTTAAACCAAGCCCAAAGGTTAATAATAAAAGACAAATGGGCTTCAGCTCCACAAACAAAGCTAACAGGATTTAAAATACAGGAAATCTCATTTCACTAGTAACACAAAATAAAAGGCCAGCAGAACATGGTTGTGACCTGTTTCAGTGCTCTGCCTTGGTCCAAGTGGCACACGTCCCCGGCACCCCACACACCTCCCAGATGGCCCGAGCTTGATCACAGGCATCTAGAAGCTACACGGCTAACAGGTCTGGAATGAGAAGCAGCATGAAAACCCCAGGAAGAAGGGAGGGAGGCTCTCCCGGTCAGCACCCAGGCCAGCGGGCCATGGTGTCTCTCTCCTTCATTTGTGCTGCAGATACTCTGTGTGGAACCTCAGTTGTCTCTCTTATTCTCCCCGGTAATTTAGCAAGGCAGTTACTATTAATCCCCATTTTATATGTGAGAAAATTATAGCTCAGAGAGGGTCAAAACCTGCCCCAGTTTAGACAGCACCAGTTTCCAAGGTCTGTTTTATGCCAAAGTCCAATATTAATCATGATTTCTTACTCTGCCCATTTGAGACCAGCTGTAGGGCTTGGCAGTGAAGCACTTACTGAGCTCCTGTTGCACACGAGGAACGGTGTAAGTAGCACTTCTAATTCAGCAAGCTCCTCCATACTCCTTTGGAAAGGAATCATGTAAGTAGAGGGTTATTTTTGTTTTTGTTTTTGTTTTTTAGATAGTGTCCCACTTTACTTTGTAGTTCAGGCTGGCCCTGAACCCACTACATAGCCCAGGCAAGCCTCGAACTCACAGCAGTCCTCCTGCCCCTGCCTCCCTAGTGCTGGGATTACGGATGTGAGCCACCATGCTCAGCCTTGTGATATGTGGTACCGGGGATCGAACTCAGAACCCTGTGCTTGAGAGGCAGACGCTGGAACCACTGAGCTAAATCCCCAGCCCAGTAGAGGGTTTTCAAAGTATTTAAAACTGATACAGTTCCAGCCACCTGAATGGCTGTCTGCAGCACAGTGTGATCTCCTTGACAGCAAGGACACTGACTGAAATGCAGTGACAATGGCAGTTTGTCAGAGGTCACACCACATGCAGTTGACCAGCAGGCCATAGGTCTGGTACTGTGGCCTCTGCCGTTTTTCCTGCTTGGGCAAAGAGACTGGGGTGGTGGTCAGGGTCTTCAGCGCAGCTGGCCTTCAAGCCAACAACCAGCCACACTGCTCCTTCCTCCAGCCCATGGAGGATGTGATCACTGGCGCAGGCTTTCCGGGGCGTTAGCCTGATTTCTTGGCAGCCAGCGAGGCACCCTGGCTGGGAAATCAGGCAGCCGCCCAGATATTAGAAACAATTACTGCTAATTACCAGACCTGCCAGTTCCCCATTGTCTGCTTACCACCACCCCCTACCCCACCCAGGAGCTGAGGAGCAGATGATGATGATGTTGGAGGAAACTTTCAGTTTCAAGCTGCAGCGGCCTCTGCCTGGGAGGCTGGGCTCCTTACGCCTTAGAACCCACAAGGCCTTGACATCTCCCTGGTTTCTCCTTACAAAATGGAGCCTGGACCCCCTAGAGATCTGGGAGAATGGGGCAGAGAGACCCAGGGACAGGGAGGAAAGAGCCT
This sequence comes from Thryonomys swinderianus, assembly GCA_004025085.1. Lineage (NCBI taxonomy): Eukaryota > Metazoa > Chordata > Mammalia > Rodentia > Thryonomyidae > Thryonomys > Thryonomys swinderianus. Next base: position 108,489 of record PVIC010000385.1, read on the forward strand.
CTCAGCTGTGAGTCTAGTGTTCACCTTGGCCTGCTAATTACGTGTCTTTAGTTTTGCAGGAATAGCGAGTACATGTTTCAATCCCTAGATTGAAACTTTTCCCACACTTTCTCTATAAAAGATACACAGTTGCAGAATCCCTAGCTGAACAGCCACAGAAGCCCAACTTGAACTCTAGTAATGCTTGTCTTTGGCTTCTTCCGAAAGCAACTGGACTCTCAGTTTGAAGTGGAAATGGATTATTTGGGAGGCACGAGTGTGGGTCAGGAGTGTGGGAGCACGGAGGAGAGAGGAAGGGAAGGAGCCAGTACAGGGAGGCCAGCGAACCTGTGGCCATTGTGGGAACCAGAGCATGCAGAGACCCTGCCAGGGGTTCAGGAAACCCCCGTTATCCCAGTCACTGACCTCTCCCAGGGTGTCAGTGCTCAGAAGCCGTTTGACAGGCATTCAGCCCTGGGGGATTCCAGCCTGCCCTGCACACTGCACCGAGTGTCGCAGCCAGAAGAAAAGACCTGAGACTACATGGCCATGTCAGACTGTGCAGCAGCAGGTGCAGCGAATGTGCTAGCACGAGGGGTGGGGCCACACACCACCTGTATGACTCGGGCATGTGGCCGACCTCTTCAATGTGTCTGTGAAATGGGCCAAGAATTATCAGGTTGGAGGGGCTTGAAATTAATCGACACCTGTGGAGCCCTCAGACTGTTGGCAGATCTTGGCATGAAGTCCTCTTTTGTGAAATTTAATGGAAACCTAGTTTCCATTAAATTAAATCCTGCTTCAGGATTTTCCCCAGAGGTGTAACTACGTCCTAGGGAAATTTATGTAGAGAGAATCCATGTGAATTAGTAAGCCAAGGGCAGGGTAATGCTCATAGTACAGTTGACCCTTCATATCTGCAGCTTTTATGTCTGTGAATTCGACCAACCATGGGTCAAACATATTTGAGAAAAATTCCAGAGCGTTCCAAAAAGCAAAGCTTGAGCCAGGCGTGGTGGCTCATGCCTGTAATCCCAGCACTTGGGAGGCAGAGCCAGGAGGATTGCTGAGTTCCAGGCTTGCCTGGGCTACATAGTGAGCTCAGAGCCAGCCTGAACGACAAAGCGAGACCCTGTCTCAAAAAAACAAAACAAAACAAAACAAAAAGCAAAACTTGAACCTGCCACCTGCTGAGCACTACACTGAAACCACACACAGTCTGCGGTATGTAGGTGCACCGCTCCGCCCCTCCCGGCTCACTCTCTCAGCCCCCCGGTTCTTCGTTTGTCATCGTTTGTTTTTTGTTTTGTTTTGTTTTGTTTTTGCTTTTTGAGACAGGGTCTCACTTTGTAGTTCAGGCTGGCCCTGAGCTCACTATGGTGCCCAGGCAAGCCGCCGCGAACTCAGCAATCCTCCTGTCTCTGCCTCCCGAGTGCTGGCGTTTGTTTGTTTTTTATGGTACTGGAGCTCGAACTCAGGACCTGCGATTGCAGGGCAGGGGCGGCGTCACTGAGCTACATCCCTAGCCCGGGGCGCATTGTCACATCCTGCCTGTGTGCTCTGCGGTTAGGCCCCCAGTGGTTATGTCGAGACTGACCGTATACCCTTTGGCAGTCACTCCCCAAACAGTACAGTGTAACGACTATTTACTTAGCATCTACATTATGTTAGCTATGATAAGTCATCTAGAGATGATTTAAAGTATATGGGAGAATCTATGTAGTTTATATGCAAAGACTATACTGTTTTTTTTTTTAAACCAAGAACTTGGACACCTATGGGTTGTGGTATTAGAGGGGTCCTGGAACCAAGCCTCCCATTAATACTGAGGGACAGTTATATTTAATAAGTGATAGAGATGAGACATCGATCACACATTTTTTATAGCATCAAACACTAATTTTCTTTTCCACCGCATTTAATACCATCTAACCTACCGTGTCAGCCTCAAGAGCAGGAATCCCTATCTCGTTTATTGCGTGACATATTCTTTCTCCAGAACAGCCTGTGCATACATTGTAAACATTTGTCAAATGAATGAAACAAATGGATGCTGGCTGCAGTGTCTGTGCACTTGCTGGGTTATCAGCGCTGCTTGGTATTCAGTGGCTGCTATCCCTGTGATGCTGAGACAAAGGACGTGGGTGGGACCGTGGTCCTCGGTCATCATCCATCATTCCAACATCTTCTGGAGCAGGATCGTCACTGTCTGCTCCTTGCTTGTTGTTTCTCTGGTCCCGGCTACTTTTTTCTCTTCCCCAGGGCTGGGGATGGACTCGAAGTCTTGCGCATGCTAGGCGAGCACTCTACCCCTGCGCTACCCTCGATGACTTCCCTTTGCCGAGACCGCCGGCCTCTTTGGGTTTGTCTCTTGGGTGCACTGGGGCACATATTTACTTTTCTCCTGGATATGGAGGAACATAGGAACATTAAAGACTCTTCCAGAGTCACTTGACATGACAGCCAGGCAGCCAGTGCTGCAAAGCACTGTGCTCTCTCCTCAGTTCTACCCACAAAGGGGGGGCAGCACAAGTTCCCTCTGCTTTCAGATCCCCCAAACCAAACTTGTGATTTTCTGTGCTCCCTTGGCACCACCAGCTCAACTCCAGGACTAGAAATCTGCCCACAGACCATCCAGCATAGCTATTTTCTCCCTTCTCATTGATTTCCTCTGCTCCCTCATGCTAGAATTGGTTTGGGGGCAAAATAGCCTGATTTTGTACCTATTCTTCTAAGCCAATTTCTTAGATTTAGAGTTGAGAAGCCAAGAATCTGAGTTTCTAGGTCCCTGTGTCCATTGGGCATTCTTCCTCTGAGGCAGTAGCCTAGGCTGGGGTCTACCAGGGCTTTGGGGCAGGAACAGTAGAAAGTCACGACAGTGAGAAGCTCACAGGCTAGACTGTCAAGTTACGATCTTGACGTTGACCCTGCCACTGCCTTGGGTGAAAGCGGAATCTGGTTGCTACAGTGGAGTAGCTCAGCGAGGTCAGGCTGCAGCGGCCAGAACACTGGTGCAGTCCGCAGGCTGGCGACAGGGCAAGACCATCATGTGGCTCAGCTCCTGTGACTCAGTTTCTGGGATTCTCTTTTTGCTTCTTCGAGGAACTGTTCAAGTGACCCAAGACGAGGTAGGCATCTGTCCCTGGAACATTTGCTCTGGTCAGGCATCAGGGCCATCATTTTTGTTGGGCAAGTGGGTTCCACGTCAGAATATAGATGGAAGAAGTAAGCAAAACAAAACCAAATGAAAACCTCCTATGGTTGTGGTGAGGATCGTTTGAGAAATGGGTTGTGTTTTCTTCCCGAAGACAGACAGATGCATCAGGATGTCTCATTAATACAGGAACACTGGAAAGGGAACATTATTTCTATTTCAGAGATAGAAATGGGATGCATAAAGGTGAAGGGAGGGGGAAAATAAAACTGGCTTATGCAAAATAATAATCACTATGATTGTGTTGACTTACATAACCAAAAGATGAAATGATTTGCTTCAGGCAGAGCTCACAGTGCCCTGAGTCTGAGGTCTTCACCAGTGGACTCAAGGTGGTTAATTTAGCTGCCCGAAGTTCTGTCCTGTGTCCAGAGCCACAGTGTGGTGGGAAGAGCCCTTCCCTGCTTCTCATCCAGAGCTCCCAGTTCAGATCCTTGTCGGCTGGAGGCCCTGATTGGCCAGGCGGTGCTGCAAGCCCAGGCTCCAGGGGCCAGTTCTCTCCACTGCAGTCACTGTCCATTGGGAGGGGCTCCCCAAAGGCAATTCAAGGTCTTGGTGCCAAAGGAAAGGGAGTGAATACTGGGCAGGCAGGCGGCAGCGGCAGCTGCATACCTGGCCCAAAGCCTGTGTCCAGGACCTCTTAGGCTTTTGTGCAGAGTGATCCCCTGGCTGAGTGTTAAACTGCACAGGGTCGGTGCATGCAGTTCTAATTAGCTCGGGTGACACTGCCACTGGCAGTTGGCCTCCGGACCACCCTGGGAGTGTCATGTGAGCTGGCACCTGACGGAGTCTACTATCCTGTGATGCTCAGCCACCTCAGAGCTAAGTCTTAATATGCTCGTGCCACAGAGGTGGAACTCAAGGCTTAGCAAGGAAAGGTCACTTCATGGATATGGACAGAGACCACCACGGAGCACAGGAAGTTCAGGAGCTTACTGTGGAGTCCTCTTTTGGGGGCCCCGGGAACATTTTGTCGTCTCAACTTTGCTTCTTGCAGCCTTAACTATGGGGGAGTTTGCTTGGCATCGGATGCCCAGTTCAGTGACTTCCTAGGCAGCATGGGGCCAGCACAGTTTGTGGGCCGCCAGACCCTGGCCACCACGCCCATGGGTAAGTGTCTGTTCCTTGGGTGGGGCCTGTTCCAAAGGGGAAGGGCAAGGGGCGGGGTCTTACCAGGAGCCCTGCACCTCTCTGTCCTTTCCTGACCTGTTGGCTACATGCTCTGGCATCCAGCCTACGGCTTGGCCCACACTGCCCTCAGCAGAGCAGGGCCTGGGGCACGAATGTTGACGCTGGGATTATTTGGGCAGAGAGCAGAGGAGGGGCCTTCATCCCCAAACAGGAAGCACAAGCTGGTCTCATCTTGGGGCCCCTTGCAGGAGACGTGGAGATCGGCTTGCAGGAGCGGAATGGTCAGCTGGAAGTGGACATCATCCAGGCCCGGGGACTGACAGCCAAGCCGGGCTCCAAGACACTGCCAGGTGTGGGGGCTGGTCTCCCTTGGCCAAGGCAGGGGGCTGATCAAGGAGGACAACCTGAGGGGTGTCCAGGGTCGATAAGAGAAAACGGGTCTAACTGAGGAGACATGGCACTGAGGATTCGGGGCTTGGTGAGAGGTCCAGATGAGACCGTCCTGAGGTCCTCTCTAGACAGAGCTTCCAAAGGGCAGGACCATCTTTCGTGCTTATCACTGATCATGTGCTTGGCATGCGGGAGTGCCCAGCGTTTGTTGAGTGAACAGTTAGCAAATGACTGGCTAAGGCAAGGGCGGGCGAGCCATGGGCTGAGGAAGAGGCAGTGCGCAAGGGGGCCAGACAGTCAGCACTGCCGGGGCGCTGTACGGCTCACCCAGAGGCCGGCCACCCCCACCTGCCCCAGGCCTCCTCCCAGCCTGTCCCCTCTGCCCACCACTTGACGGTCCAGCCTCGAGCTCTGCCTGCTGCCTCTGTCCCCAGCTGCCTACATCAAGGCCTACCTGCTAGAGAACGGCGTCTGCATTGCCAAGAAGAAGACCAAAGTGGCTCGGAAGTCACTGGACCCCCTGTACAACCAGGTGCTGCTGTTTCCCGAGAGCCCCCAGGGCAAAGTCCTGCAGGTGAGGGCACTGGCATGCACGTAGTGGTGTTGGTGGATCTCTGAAGGAAGTCAAACCCTGGCTGGTATGTGCTCCGCAACTTCTGTGTCACTGTTGAGCCTCTGCATCTGTAAAGCGGGTACTGGTCACACTGCTAGATGGTGGGCCGTGTGCCTGTGCAGGAGGAAGACCCGCACTTGGCCTATACTTCAGGTCCTATAAGTGGCCGCCCTCCTCCATTCTGGAGCCAGGGGCTTGGTCTATGGCCTGTCGAGGACCACCGAGAAGGGCTCGGCTCAAACCACTAAGAGGACCCTGGTGGTCACTCAAGCTGGATGAACAACTGCCCGTCATGGGGCAAGCAGAGCCTGGGGTAGATGCCCACAGGATCCCCATGTCTCTGGGCACCTCTGCTTACACCTCGATCCCTGCATCCACCCTGGGTAGGCAAAATGCCAAAGGAGACCCAGGGTGTTCCACGTTGCCCAGACAGTGAGATTCCACCAAGCTAGGAAGCTGGGGTCCTCTGCCCTAGGAGGATGTCTCACTCCGTGGGTTGAGACCCATTAGTGAACTGTGAAGTCAGTTGTGAGAGGTCTCAAAATGAAGCGGGGCAAGGTGGCACATGTCTGCAGTCCCAGCATGGGGGAGACTGAGGCAGGGAGTGTCTCAAGTTCGAGGTTAGTCTGGCTACATGGGGTCATGGGAAAGAACATTTATCAGCTACCCAGGAGCACCAGAAACACAGGCGTCACCTGTAAATGATATTACTTCTCCGAGCCTCAGTTCAGACTGCTGTGAAGCAGATCCATTTTGTGCAGGGGAAGACTGTTTAGACACACGGTGGAACAGGTGGCCCCCTTGTCTGAATGTGCCCCGTATGCTAAGGAGCAGTGCTCAGTGCCAGTGAGCTTTCACGGCCACTGTCCTTGGGCCCTCACCTGCGAGGTGAGCCACGCCAGAGCTGTCCCCGTGCTGTGCAGACCCTGGCACTTGGTGCAACAACCATGCGGCCAGTGGGGAGGGTGGACCTCTGGGAGACCGAGGTAGGAGGATCATAAATTCAATCCCACCCTGGACAGTTGTGCAAGACATTGTCTTAAAAAAAGAATAAAAGGGCTGTGGATGCTTCAACTCATCATGAAGGTGCTGGGTTCAGTCCACAGAGATACACACATCTGCACACACACACACACACACACACACACACACACACAGCAGAGGCAGAGGTCCTGAGCGTACTTTATCTGACCCTGATCCTGAACATCCAAGCCAGCCTACCTTTGTAGAGGGCCCCAAACTAGAAGCTGAAGCCAGAGCAGCCAGTGAGGGCCATGTAGCAGCCCCCGGCCCCCCGGCAGCTCCCAGAGGGTGTTGACCAGTACATGGGGATTAGACTGTTTGGAAGAAGGAAGAAAGCAGCATGCATGCCGCACCTGCCGGTCTGTACAGCTCTGGGCGGAGAGTACCTGGGCGTTTGGAGCAGAGGGCCAGAGGGGAAGAGGCCGAGGACTCGCGACGTAGGGTCCACTTGAAAGCCTGGGTTCAGGATGCAGCGTGTGGAGGACAGAATGGAGAGGGCTGAAAGTGGTGATGAAGAAAGACTCTAGAGCCAGGAAAATAGTTCACCTTTGGGCAGTCTTCAGGAGGTAAAACTCAGATGAGTGGACCCAGGTTCTGGGGCTGGGCCTGCAAGTGACACTGGCAAGCTCGAGTCACGCTACGTTTTACCCTACAGGTGATCGTGTGGGGAAACTACGGGCGCATGGAGCGGAAGCAGTTCATGGGCGTGGCCCGCGTGCTGCTGGAGGAGCTGGACTTGACCACCCTGGCTGTGGGCTGGTACAAGCTCTTCCCCACCTCCTCCATGGTGGACCCAGCCACGGGGCCCCTGCTGCGGCAGGCGTCGCAGCTGTCCCTCGAGAGCACCGTTGGGCCCTGTGGCGAGCGATCTTAGTGCCGGGATGGGGAGGGGCTGCCCGAGATGGCCTGGAGACCGCCCAGCCCTGACCTGGGACCCCAGGCCCAGGGGCACATTAAACAGAGGAGTACGGGGTTCTTCCCCATAGCGGGGAAGCAGAATGGGGAGACCTGCCCCCCTTGGGCCCCTCCTCACGTCTTCTTTGCCTCCTACCCCTTGAGACCTTCCCTCTCCCAGTGGGTTGGCTGCACTTTTGACTTGGCCGTCGTTAGCCTGGCGGACGTGGCTGCACTAGGAGAAGGACTGAGGCGGCAGAGCAAACCACCCGCCCGCCCAGACACGGTCCCACCTGTCCCCATTTTGCCTCCTCGGAAGCTTGCTGCCCAGAGCCAAGTCCAGAACCCAGCCGGCCATCTCCATGGTGCCAATTACCAGCAAGTGTCTTTCCCGCGGCACCGGGTTCAGGCAGCTACTCCTGCCCCCGAGCTGAAGGGGCAGCTTTGCAAGGATCCGGAGCCAGCTCCCGGGCCCAGAGCCCCACCTGAAGAGGAGCCCGGGCCCCCCTCTGCCTGCCCAAGGAAGGAGCTTTGCCGCAGCCCGTCCGAGTTCATCTCTCCATCCCCTCCTGCCCACCCTTCTCCTCCTGGTGGCTCCAGGGTGGGGCCTCCAAGCCCGAGGCAAAGAGGAGGTGCCTTGCTCCGGAGGACCACAGCGAGCCTGTCTGGGAACTGTTGTTGAGTCAGAAAGAACATTGTCACCTGTGTTTTGGTGGAAGAGCTGCAAACCCTGAGTTTCCAGAACCCTGCAGCCAGGGAATTCGCCACCTTGGCATGTGGGGGATACTGAAGGGAGGGGAGAGGAAAGCTGGCACGGAGACTGGTGGTGTCTGGGGTAAGGGTGTCCTGATAAGGGAAGCCCTGCTTGTTAGCTGAGATCAAAGGTCATCCTGTCTGCTCCTCACCTCCAGGGGAGGGTCTGGGAGACGGTAGACACCCCCTTATTTTAGTGTTTTACATACACCATCTCGCATTAAGGAGAGAGCCCCTTGCCCGGCCCCAGTCACCTTGGTTCAAGAGCAGAAGGTGGTGGAACAAGGGAGGAGTCTGAAGTGAAGATCGGGAGGCCTGGGTAGTTCCTCTCCAAGGCCTTCCCTAGACCCGCGGGAGCCCTTTGCGTAGGAGGGAGGACGCAGGCTGGCTCCGCTTTATAGAAGCACATTTCTGTCACCTCCCCTGGGGGCGTCCAGCGGCCTCGCAGTCCTCTTCACCTAGTCCCTGCTGTGTGCGGTATAGTCCAGGTTAGCTGGGTAGAGTTAGTGTTCAAGACCTGGGGCCTGTTCTTAGCACAGAGTCGTGTTCACAGGGCCCTAGGCTGGGGTGGAGAGGAGCCCCAAGCACTTTCCAGGAGATGGTGTCTCCTTGCTGGCCTGGGCCAGCTGGTTCCCGGGAGCACAGTCCTCCTCTTCTTCCTCCTCTTCTTCCCCCACCCCTCTTCCGCCCCTCCCCCTCACATCAAACCCTCCCCTGTAGGGACGTAGCGAAGCTGTCCATTATACTCAGCATTCTGATTTATGATCCTGGGCTCTGATTTTCCATGAGACATTCCTGAGGCCCGCGAGGCCTCGGTGGAGGGCCTGGTTTCTGTGGTCTGAGGACCCCTGGGCTCCTCTTAGCCCCACCGTGTTCCCAGTTCCACCAGGATTCCTTCCACTTGGAAACCCTCCCTGCGCCCTAGTCTGGTTAAGCCCTGGCTGACCTTTACAGTTAAGTTCTGTCACCTCCACAGAACTCTTGACAGTGGGAAGGAGAAGTGGAGATGCCCCTCCCCCGTCTGTAGAGCTCCTGGAACCGTGTGGGGGAGTCATGCTGAGGGCACAGGGCTCCAGGCAGGGCCCCTCCTAGGCCCACAGTCAGCTCCTCCTCCCCGCTTCCCTTTTCTAGGCGGTGTGATTTCTCTGCTGTTCAGTGGTGTGGGTTGTAGGAGAGAACCTTTCTCTCCAGCTGTAGCTCACTGCTTTGCTTGTTTAGGATCCAGGCGGAGCCGCCCACAGGAGAAGGGGCTCAGCCTCGATTTGTCCTCCAAGCCTGAGCCTCCCTTCATTGCCTGCTCCCGTTAGAGGCCAAAGAGTGAGACCCAGAAAGGGGGAAGAGACAGACAGAGACAGAGAGAGCGCCGAGCGCAAGACAGCTCCAAAGCAATAACAACACCCTGGGGGTGGTCGCCAAGGCCCCCTCAATGACTTTCTTGTTTGTTCTGTGAAATCTTGCTCACCTCCTGGAGGGGTGGGGTGGGGGCTAGAGCCCTGTTGATTCATATCATCATTGTGGTCATGCGCCTCCCCGAAGGGGCTGTGACCACTGGGTGTGGGAACCACTGTCCGTCCTCACCGGGGAGGGGCTGCGGGAGGGAGTGATTCTTCTCATCATTAGCTTTGGGGAAACTTCAACCTGGCCTGGCCCTTCTGCTGTCTGCTCTTCTGCCAACTTAGACTCTACCTTTTGGAGAGGCAGAGTGGAGTTGGGGCCTTTCTGGGGACTGGCGTCTCGAGGAGTGATCTTTTTTCCGTCTCTGGGCAGGGCCGCCATGGGAGGGGACCATCTCCATTGTCTTCTCCAGTGTAACTTTCCATTCTAAGAGAAAGGGCTTTGGGACCTGTAGTCCGTTTCCACTGAGCAGACAGAGGACCCAGGGCAATCATACGAGGCACACCCAGGGTCTCTGTACGGCCTAGTCCAGGTTAGCTGGACTCCTTTCTCTTCTTTCTCTTTAAGGCCTTGCAGAGGCCCCTGGTTTATGGCCAGGACAAGTTGTTGCCCATCTGAGAGGTTAAGAAACTGAGGCCCAGAAGCAGAAATTATTTGTCAACCCCCAACAAGTGAGCAGTGGAGGCAGAGCGTGGGCCCCACCGCACCTCCTCCCCAGGCAGGAAAACATCGCGTCAGGACAGCTCAGCCATAATCAGCAGTTCCGGCCTCTAAGCCCTGGGCCACACAGCCTGGCATGGCTCTCCAGGGCCAGTATCTTCCAGGCTTAGACGTGAGTTTGGGCTTGGGCTTGAGGCATGTGTGGGTAGGATTTAATCTAGGCCTTGGCGAAGGGGTGGGGGCTCCCTTCCAGCGACCCAAGCTCGCCAGGACCCACTGGGGAAGCGATGAGGCGTCAGCTCCTGCCCGGCTGAAGACTGAGTTGGAGCCATGGGAAGCCCGGCATCTAGAGACACCTCACTACACTTCAGATGTGCCGAACCGCTTCCCCTCAGTGCTGGCCCGCAGTGTTTCCGGTGCATTCTCGGAGTTCACCCTTTATCACGCAAGAGCTCTGGGTCGTGGGTGGAGGGAGGCCTGCGATGTCAGTCCCGTTTTCAAGAGGGAGAGGCCAAAGTCTCAGCAGAGGAAGGTGCTTTTGAAAGTCCACGGCTCAGCCCGCACTAGCGCTCGCTTCTCCAGCAGCTGTGACTCTCCCACCCCACGAGTTCTAGGGTGTCCTGAGGGGCTTGTGCCCCTCACATGGTGAAGCCTCACCCGCTCCCTCGCCGCGGAGCCCTGGGCTGCCTGGAGCCTGCTCTCTCCAGAGGCACAGCTGTTGCATCAGGTCACCTGCATTTCTTTATTGAGCAGCAGAGCCGTGTCTGACCCGGAGGCCCGAGCCCCTCCCCGCCCCGCTGTACCAGCTCCCTGTGACCTCGGGGAAGGCTCGAGATGGGGGCAGCAGCACGTGGGCTGGAAAGCGTTCGTATCTCCGAGAGCCCGAGAGCTCATCTTACCTGCAGCGGCCACGGGCAGAGTGGAGGCTAGAACCGGGCGTCGGTGTCACCCCCGAGCCCTTTCACGCCATGACTGCCTCCTGGGGAGCGGTGGGGGGCGGATCCCCGGCTCCTGGACTCGGGGCCTCCTTCCACTCACCCACTTTTCCCTTTCGCCCTGTCCTGGGCCTTTAGGGAGGGCGGGTTTCTGGGCCTCTGGGCTGGAGTGGGTCACGTTGCATTGTGTTCATGAACATGTAGCTCATGTTGAAAATTAAAGTTTTTGGCTTTTCTAACCCGTCTTGCTCTCTGCATTGGGACAGTTCAGAGACGCTGGTGTTCCAGGGGCCTGAGAACTATGGGGTGCTGCTGGCCAACCGTGGGCTTCAACACTCGCTGCGGTGCAGGGTCTGTCCTAGAAAAACTGCCAGAGATGCACCGCAGGGAGCGGAGCCCTGGGCAATCCGCTCACTCACTGATGGGGAAACTGAGGCCCAGGGAGAGGACGAGAGTCCGAAGGTCACATTGTTGATGATAAGCAGGACCCGTGGCCCTGAGCTGCCTCTGGTAGTCCTGTGACCTGGGACTGTTCACCAACCCCCCAGGACCCAGAGGTGGGGCTGGCCAGGGGCAAAGTGGGGGAGTCTGGCTTGTGCTTTTAATACAGCACTGGGATATATCCAAGGGAGGAGGAAGGGAAAGAGTCTCAGAGGAGGCTCCCGCAGCCCAAGGCCGCCCGCCCCCTCCAGGAGGCTGATCAGACGGACTTCCGCCGGGCGCGGGGCCTGTCTGCCCTGCCGGCGCGCACGGCCGCGGCCGTGGGACTCCAAGGCGGGGAGAAGCCGGGATTGTCACGGGCCCACATCCGCAGCGGGAGGGCGCGGTGCGCCGCGCAGGTGCCCGGCCCCAGGCGGGGCGCGCGGCGGCGCCGGTGCAGGCCGCGGCTCTCGGGCGCCCCCCAGCGGGATGGGCTGGCGCGGCCGGCGCTGGCGGCGAGGAAGCGCAGGACCACCAGGTTGAGGAAGGCGCCGATGACCGTGAGCCCCAGCAGGATGTAGAGGAAGCTGAAGGCCACGTAGGGCAGCTTCCTCTGCAGCGCCTCATCACTCTGCAGCGCCACGAAATCGCCGAAGCCGATGGTGGTGAGGGTGATGAAGCAGTAGTAGTAGGCGTGGAAGAAGGTCCAGCCCTCGAAGTGCGCGAAAGTAGCGGCCCCGAGGGCCAGGGTGGAGGCGCACACCAGCAGCCCCGCCACCACCATGTTCTCAGTGGACACTTGCGGCCGCCGCAGGCCCAGACAGCGCTTGGCCGCCAGCAGGAGGCGCCGCACCAGCGCGTTCAGCCGCTCGCCCAGGCTCTGGAAGGTGACGAGCGTCAGCGGGATGCCGAGGAGCGCGTAGAACATGCAGAAGACCTTGCCCGAGTCCGTGCCCGGAGCGGCGTGGCCGTACCCTGCGCGGGTGGAGAGAGGGTGAGGGACCGGCTCCATGGACAGCACTGCCGCCCCCAGGCCCCGCTTCCTGTTTACTCACGAGGTCTAACCAGGTCACCCCGTGCTGTGATTATAATCTCCTCATACTATAAACAGGCTACTGCCCCTCGACAGGGAAATCAATAGGCCGTGGTGCCTTGTAGCAGGACGGAGGGGGAAGAAGAACTACGGTCACCTGCAGTGATATAGCGTGGATCTCGCGGTACGAGGGCTGATCGACACATACAAGGTGCCCCTAAACATTACAGTAAAAGACACATTGCTGTTAACACCCCTCAAAATACTTCCTCTCACATCACACTTATCCTACCATTCTTGCCACTTTCTGAAGCACTTCTCTAAATCTTCTTTTGTGTCTTTACAAAATATGATTAAAAAAAAAATACAGCGAACACCACTGCCAAGAGCCAGGCTGGCTCGTGAGAACATTGCGTGTGTCCTTATCCAGCTTATTCCTTGGCCATGACATTGTGCAACGTGTGGCTCTTCCCAAAATCAAAATGACCGGGAAAGGCAAACTTCTTAGTTGACTGAAGACATTCAGGCCGGCACGATAGTGCAACTAACCCTGCACGGTTCCACTGAGATGACATTCTCGAAAAAGCACAGTTACAGGAACAGAGGACAGATCTGTGGCTGCAAGTCCTGGGGGTTGGAGAAAGGTCAAAGGCAAAAGGACCCTGCAGCTTGGGAGATGAAGGAAATGTTCTATCCCATGCCTCAGGGAAAAGTTAGACAACGGGCGCTCCTTTGTCAACCCCTGAAAAACGGAGAGTTCTGCTGTGAGCCCGTTCCAGGAAAGTTCCCCTTGCTTCCCAGTATGCACACAGTAAAGACCGGTCTCCCCTATGGTGTCCTCGATCCTTCCTGATCTGAGTCCCCTCCCCCACCGCTCCAGCCTCAGCCCTTCTCTTTCTGCTCTGCTCTCCAGCGACACCCTGTTGCTGTCCGGTGGGTCTCACGTTCCCACGCCTTTTTCTCAGGGCTTTTCTTCCCTGGTCTTCTCTTCCCTCTTCACCCTTCGTCCCCTCCCAGATCCTGCCTCCTTCTCCACCGCTGGGCCAGACCTCACTAAACATCCCTTCAATATGATACAATCTGAAGTAGGGACGCTTTACCGAGCCCCTCAACTGCCGGAGGGGTCCAGACAGGAGAGCTTCCTCTCCAGGGTTCCTCCCCTTGTGGGTCACTGTGCAGACACTGCAGAATGAGCGGGTGAGTGACTTTCTGGGGCGAAGAGCCACAGCTTTCATAGTCTATATCCAAGACAAGTCAGGTGGATTTCCACAACTGAATATGCCTCCCCAAGAGAACTGGCCCCATTTGCGAAAATGCAGAATATACAAGCCCTTTGACCTATGCAGTTCCCTGGGTACGTGGTTAGCTCTCCAGGGTACATATGTGTACAAAATGATGGGCACACAGGCTGCAGAAGAAACCTGAAAATGGGGTCGAGCGGGGTTTGATTATATTCTGCTGGTTTAATACAACTGACTTATAATTCAGAGCTGGTCTAAGGCTTAAGTGCACCGCTTAATGGCTGCCACTGGATGCGGAAAGAGAACTCTGCGTGCCTCTGGGCATGCCCGAGACTAACCCAGGTCAATGACATTGTGGTGCCTGTGTTAGCAGATAGCGTCAGTGGCTGAAGACCCCATGGTTCTTGCTCGTCCTCTATAGAAAGCTAATATTAATCTAAGGGAAAAAACAAGTTTCCATTAACCTAAGATTCACTTCTTGCAAGAATGCTTTGTTTTCTTCTTGCCAGGTCTCGCTCCGGTCAGCACCTCTGACCACCACCCCACAAAAATGACCATACACCCCCTCCCCGCTTTGTGCTCAGGAAAATACTGGCACATCCAGAGGTTCAGGGTCCTGACAACAAAATACTCTATAGCGGTGGTTCTCACCTCAGAGTGGTTTTGCTCCTGAGAGGACACTTGGCCATATCTAGAGACATTTGGGGTCGTCAGTGCTGGAGAGTAGGCCTGCGGGAGCCATGGGCCACTGGCACCTAGAGGGTAGAGGCCCAGGGATTCCACTAACACGGTGCCCTGCGCAGCCTGCCCCACGGCATGGAATTATCCAGGCCACGATGTCAGCAGTTCCAAGGTTGAGAAGCCCCGCTAAGCAGCCATGAAAAGATGGCATAGCTCTTTAGGGCCTGATAGAAAAACACCCAAAATATATTAAGTGAAAAAAGCAAGAGAAAAGAAAGAGTGTGTATATTATAATGCCTATATAATGTTAGAGGTGACACAAGAAACTGTCACTGCATTCAACGCAGGAAGAGTTTATGGGTTAAGACAGGACAGAAGGCGAGTGCCTTTAAATTCGATGCTCTTTTGTGGGCTGTGTGACATTCACTATGGGTGTACAGCAGTCACAATATCGATACATGTGTTTCTTCTTTGTCCTTTCAGTGTCTCTCTCTCTCTCTCTTACCCTACCCCAACTGAGCTCAGATTCCTGGGCGCTGGACCCTGGATTTTTGCAAGGGTAGGGTAGCTGACTGGACCACCCTGCAGTGGTGGCACCCCCTGGTGGCCAGAAAACGCAAAATTCCTGCTACTCCCACTCAGCTATGCTCTTCGCCCAGGCGCCAATGGGCACAGCCAGACCCACCCTCAAACCCTTGAAAGAATGTGGATCTCACCGTATCCTGGACAGCAGTACGGGGAGGGTCTCAGGCCAGGCCAAGATAAGGGAACAGTGGCGCCCATGGACACAGGAGAGGCAAAGGAGCTAAGTGAGAGCTGGGCCGTAGTTGGCAAACAATGAATTATTATGACTAACAACTAGTGCATTCTGTGGCCTCAAATACCATGTCAGGCGTTTTACATGCTTGACTTCACTTGCACCTTGCAACCAGTGAGACAAGAATTATCGCATTTAACCTTTGAGAAAACCAAGGCTCAGAGAGGTACAACCTTACCTGAGAAGGCAGGTGGCTGTGCTCAGTCTGAAACTGCAGAAGTCGCACATAACTCAGCCACTAGGCCCACGATTTCCATTTATCTTTAACAGAATTTTGGAGAAACTTTCTCCAAGGCTAGTGCTTCCAGGCTGGTGGTGTAAGCCTAAGGAGGGCCCTGTGGAGAGGCTGGCACCAAGCCTGGTTCCCTGCTGAGCTGGATTCTTTCCTTTGCAGTTTCCCCAGGCTTAGGCTTAGCAGGTGCCAGCCAGACGGTAGTCATGGTAACAGCTGGCAGTCCAGATTCATCGGAGGACCTGCCCTGGATGCCCAAGAGTAAGGTCCAAAGCTTGTGGTCATCAGTCCTTCCTTTAACAAATATTTATTGAGCATCTATTATGCTCTGGGCACTGGCGATGCAGCAGTGGCTAAGACACATGAGGTTTCTGTTCTCATGGAATAACAGAGTAAGTACTATTATAATGCAAAAAATAATCCCCTTTTTTGTAGCGCTTTCTATGTGTCAGGCCTTGTGCTAAAACTTTCTGCATATATTATCTCCTCAAAGCCCCAAGATAGGACCTATTCGCAGTCCTGTTTTTTGCAGGAGAAACTGGCTCAGAGACTGAGCTTGTCAAGGTTCACGCTTCGTGGATGTCCGGACACTTGTCTTCCAGCCCGGTTCGCTCCCGCCCCCACCCCGGCCTGGAGGCCTGGAGCACTCACTCCGGCCAGCGATGCCTCCGCGCGCTGCCTCTGCAGACCGGCAGCCGCACTGAGCAGAGGGAGGAAACAGGCTCAGACCAGTCGAGGCCCTTGGCCGGGCCCTCGGACGCAGCGAGCGCAGGGGGAGGCGCGCGGCTCACCGATGGTGGTGATGACGGTGATGGCAAAGTAGAAGGAGCCGGCGAACTTCCACTGGCGCCCGGCGCGGTGCGCCTCAGCCTGCAGCGCCAGGCGCTCCAGCTCGCTGTAGTCCTCGGCCGAGAATCTGTACTTCGTCCGGAACTCGCCGCGCTTCTGGGCCAGCCGCTGCCGCCGACCGCGCTCCGCCTCGGACTCGAGCGCGTCGAAGACCGCGGCGCCCACGAGCAGGTAGGACAGGGTGCACAGGACGAGCGCGGCGGTGCGCACGCTCTGCTTCCTCATGGCCGCGCCGGGCCGGGCCGGGACCCGCACCGACGGCCGGGGGCCCCCGCGCCGCCCTCCCCTGGCCCCCTCCCGCAGTACCCGAGGCGGAGCCTGGGCTAGGTGGCAGCGCAGAGCGGGCTCCCCGGTGGCACCGCTGTCCCGCCCACCCCTTCCCAGCGTCTCCCTCAACCCGCGGGAGCCCTGGAAGTAAGGCTTCTGCAGACTGTCACCTCTGGAGCAGAGGTCGCAGCCCAGACCAGCAGACGACCTGCCTCCACCACCAGCTCACCCCGGGACCCTCAGAGCACCGCCCCTTCTTTCCTTCAGCCAGTCGGTCAGTCATCTGGCCAGCGGTTATGGAGCACACGCTTCCTGGTGGAAACAGCTGATTCTCAAGTGAGCAGAGCGGCTAACAAAGATAAGTGCGGCAGAGAAGGAAAACTGAGTGTTTTGGAGAGGTGGACACAGCCAGCTCCGAGGATGGGGAAAGTCAGGAGGAGGCTGAGAAGGGAGATCAGCAGACAAGTCGGCTACAGGGAGCTGCCCCTGGCCAGCCAGAAACAGCAGGGAAGCCGCTGTGCTGGAGCTGAGAGAGCTGGGGTGCAGGGTGCAGGGGGCAGACAGGAAACAGGTGGCTTCACATAGGGTTTTATTCATCAACACAGTGGAAAGCCTTGGAAAGCAGTACGCAAAAAAACACGCAATACCAATTCCAAGCTCTGATTCTCATTTCTAAAAAAAAAAATCAGGCTGTTGTGTGGAAAGCAGAGGATGGTGAACAGTGGCGTCCAAAGGTGCACATGGCCCTGGAGATGGAGATGGAGGAAAGGGGGTACACCCAGGACCCACCAAGAGATGGAGCTGAGCATGCAGCTAGCCACACTGTGCGGTCTCTCTGGCATCCAGGAGTGCCCTGTGGCCTAGGTGTGGCCAAAGGAATCTGGGCAGAGGTGACATGTGCCACCCCCAGGCCTGGATCCCGGAGCCCAGCCCCACTGTCCTCCACCCCTAAAGGACACTGCAAGGCTGTCTATCAGCAGGACACCTGTTTTCAACCTCTGTTCTGTGTGTTAAGCCTCCGAGATCTGGGAGTCTGTCTGCCACTGCAGCTAGTGCTAGTCTGACACATGGAGCACAGGACTTGCTGATGAGCTGGATGCGGAAAGCCAGGAGCCCTGGACTTGGCCGGGTTATAGGTTATGGGGCGCCTTCCACTGGCCCCAGTCCTCGAGCAGCTCACGCCTGTGCCCAGCACCAATGTGATAATGTTTTTCAGAGCCCTGGGTGGGCCTGTGCAGAGACCGAACCAGGTAGCCTTCCAGTTAGATCTCAGAGCACCCAGGCTTTCCAGGTCTCTATGCAGCCCAGGCAAGCCTCCATTTCAGCAATCCTCCTGTCTGCCTCCCCAGTGCTGTCCTGTCTCTGCCTCCCCAGTGCTGGGATTACAGACGTGAGCCACCACGCCTGGCACTGTGGTATGTGGTATTTTTTTTTTTTTTTTTTTTTTAGACAGGATCTCGCTTTGTAGTTCAGGCTAGCCCTGAGCTCACTATGGTGCCCAGGCAAGCCGCCGCGAACTCAGCAATCCTCCTGTCTCTGCCTCCCGAGTGCTGGGATGACAGGCGTGAGCCACCACGTCCGGCACTGTGGTATGCAGTGTTGATTGTTGGTGAGCGTGTCTCCACGCCCAGCATTATATGTGGTTACCGGGGATCGAACTCAGGCCCTTGAGCTTGCGAGGCAGGCGCCAGAACCACTGAGCTAACCCTCCGGCCCTGTGGTATGTGGTATTGATTGCTGGTGGGAGTGAGTCACCATGCCCAGCATTGTATGTGGTTACCAGGGATCGAACTCAGGACCTTGCGCTTGTAAGGCAGGCGCCAGAACCACTAAGCTAAATCTCTGGCCCCCACCCTAAGCTTTTAAGTCATTGCCTAAACTCCTGCTCAGCCTGGGACAGTCCTCTCACCACCCACTCAGCAACCAACACATATTACGTTCTGCCAGCGTGCAGGCGCCAGTAGAAGCACCTTACAACACTGATGCCTTTAATCACACAGCATCCTCCTACAGTAGCCACAGCTGGCCAGCACCTCGCCCACTCTGCGGCTCCCGGCTCCGCTGGACATCTCCCCGGCCTGTCCGCAGTGGGCTCCCTTGTGCCCAGGAGGCCGCAGGACTCTTGCCTCCTTCCATTCTTCCCAGCACAGTGTAGTTATTAGTGCATTCTGCACCTGTGTGTCCCTGAGGACAGGGATCCGATCTTAGCTACCCTGTGGGTGTCGGTGCTGGCACCAAAACAGTGTATAAACCCAGTGACTGTGGACAGATGAGGGCAGTGGTATCTGGAATTTAAAAGATGAAACTATACCCAGCTGCTGGGCTTCGCGCCCCTTTTGTTGCTTGATAGAGTGTGGACTTGGGGTGCCTCAGTTTCCCCATCAGTAAAACAAATCCTAAGTCACGAGGAGTGGTTTAAACCCTGAAGATGTCCACACCCTGTTCTTAGACCTGTGACCATGTTTGACTGCGTGGCAAAGAGGCAGCAAGGGGCACAGACAGCATAAGATGGCTCGTTGGCTGGCTTCCCAATGACAGGTGGCGCTGGGTCATCCGGGAGCCCTGTGTAGTCAGTCCCAAGAGGCCTTAAAACTGGGGGATGGGGGCCGGAAGGTTAGCTCAGTGGTTCCAGTGCCTGCCTCGCAAGCGCAAGGTCCTGAGTTCGATCCCCGGTAGCCACATAGAATGCTGGGCGTGGAGACTCACGCCCACCAACAATCAACACCGCATACCACAATGCCCCATGTGGTGGCTCACGCCTGTAATCCCAGCACTCGGGAGGCAGAGACAGGAGGATTGCTGAGTTCGCGGCGGCTTGCCTGGGCACCATAGTGAGCTCAGGGCCAGCC